>ML675627.1:3434817-3695135 GCA_007922155.1 Mesoclemmys tuberculata | reverse complement strand
ATCATATTGGTCCCTTCTGACCTATGAGTCTATGAGTCTATAAGGACAAAGTCCGCTAGCAAAAGCATTCTTTGGGTTTGACGCCGCTGGTGGTCTCCGTGGGCAAGGTCAGCTGCAATGCAAGCGCAGACACCCTGGCAGCAGCAAGGTGCTTTATGGGGCGCTTTGGGAGGCGGAGCCGCTGCCTTCTCTAATGTAACAGCAATCAAGCACATTGGCGCTTTTGCTCTTCCTTCCTCCTAACCTCGGAAATGCTTCGTTTTCAGAGACCTCTAAGAACAGGCTCCGTCTCTCTGCGAACAGCCACTTCTCTGGCTGTGCCAGGCTGCTTCCCTCCCAGCTCCGGTCTGGACCGTGATCAGGACATGCTCTTTCCACACCACTCTCGCTGAAGTCAATACAAGCCTTTCCATAGACTCCGCTGGGCTGTGAACTGGGCCCTTCGTGCACATTTTTCAGGCCTCTTTTCTGGGATCTGCTCCGTTAGCATCCAGGAGGAGAGTTACCCCTGAACTCCACAGGGCCCATTCGACACAAGCTCGCATGGCTTTGCCAAACACGTTGGCCTTTCCCCAGCAGGATGTGGCGGGCCGGAGCTCCTGTTTTAAATCAGTTCCCTAATCTATTCAAAACAGGATTAAGAAAGCTCTCTGGCAGGGCAAAGGTGGTGGTTAAGGGCTTTCCAAAGGCTTGATGGATGGAGTTTGACATTTTTCTGTTTTGTTTTTGGAGCGGCAGCGGGTTGCTCTGGCTTGCAAACCAAAGGAAAGGGATTAGGTGAGGGAAGTTTAGGGGATCTTCCAGCGGCCCTTGATGCTGCCGATCCTTTCCACACCATTCGCAGCCGGTGCGCTCACCCCAGCCGTGAGAGGCGGGGGCTTTTAGTTGTGCTGGCGGCAAATTGCAACAGTTCAGGGAAATGTATGGCATCGCCAAGGATTGCTGATTGTGGTGCCCGGGGAGCTGGAGCAGAGCAGAGCAGCGGAAAGGAGAGGAGAGGAGGCTGCCACTCCCAGGGGTTGAGCTGGTATTTTCTAGACTGGCCCAGCTTGCCTATAAAGAGAGGCTGTGCTGGTAAATTTATGGGGTGCTGTCCCTGAGGTTGGTGCCTGGATGAGGTTGTAAATGGCTCCCTCCTGCACTGGTGGAGAGATTCCCCCTGGGACGGCAGGGGCTGGGACTGTACTGTGTGGCAGACAACAGCCCCAATTCACTTCAAAGGGGGACTTCGTTGGCAGGACAAGCTTGATATGAATGATGCCAAAGGGCCGGAGAAAGACAGCGCTCTTGGGTGCGCCCCAGGAAAGGAGCTCATCTTTGGGGACAGGGCAAAGCTAAAGGGCGTCTGGAAAGTCTCTGCCCCTTTCCTACCTGGAAGCAGCAATGACCGTATCCTGGGCTGTGCTGGGACGAGGAGGCGGAATAAGGCCTGTCCCTGGAGCTCGTCTTTCGGAGCAACTGTAATGAGTCCCTTCCTGCACGATGCACCCTCCCTCACCCCTCCCCGCCCACTCGTCCCCCACCCCTCTGCACTGGCAGTGCACAGGTGGC
Organism: Mesoclemmys tuberculata; assembly: GCA_007922155.1. Lineage (NCBI taxonomy): Eukaryota > Metazoa > Chordata > Testudines > Chelidae > Mesoclemmys > Mesoclemmys tuberculata. The sequence continues at coordinate 3,693,584 of ML675627.1, read as the reverse complement.
TGCAGGCGAGAGTCCCGCCCTGTCCTGCCTCGCCTCGCCCCTGCGCTGCTGGAAACCCTCCTGATCAGCCGAAGCCTTAAAAACAGCCAAGCGGGGGTTTTACTTCATGAGGTAACATGCCTGACTGGGGTAATTAGGCCCCATGGACTCAGCTCACCTCGACCGCTTTGCCCGAGCAAGAACTGAGGCTGGAGTAAGGAGAACCTCCGGGACCCTCCTCTGCTCGGGCGACTTTCTTTGCCAACCCTTCTGCTTCGTTTCGACTTCTCCTCCTGCCTCCCCGTGTCCAGTTGGGCCTGCGGCACTCAGGCTGAAGGCTTGCAACGCACCAGGAGCTTGGAAGGTCAGGCCGCTTGCGCCGCAAAGCTGCATGGCTGGATGTGAGCACATCCCCTCTCAGCCCTGCGAGGCCAGGGACTGGAATCCCAGCTGGCGTTTACACGGCCTGCCCAATCTGTGGGTGGCAGGGTCCTGGTGCGTGTGGGTGAGGGCGGGTAGAGGCTGCCTCTTAGGAAGCCCATTCAACGTTGCCATCAGGAGACCCGTTAAAATCGAATCCAGGCGGATTCTCCACCTGGGTAGGAAAGCATCTCCGGGCGTCTACACTGCACACCTACGCTGGGAGATCGACAAACTCACCACACCAAATACCCAGCTTTCGTGGTATTTGTCTGTATGAGGTAGCATGTGAGGTCTCTACTGAAAGCGCATACCTGACCAATAATCCTAACCATTGTGAGATGTGTGTGCAGGGTAATAGTTAAGGAATAATGTAGCTACATCTGACAAAGGCATTTGACGAAGTGGGTTACAGTCCATGAAAGCTTACGCCTGCAGAAATTAAATTTGTTAGTCTTTAAAGTGCTGCAGGACTCTCGCTGTTTTTCCTGTATACAGACCAACACGGCTACCCCTCTGGAAAGTGGAACTACATTGAGAATTGTGCCCTTATGGTCCTGGCGTAAAAGTGAGTCACCAGGGAATCATGTCTCAATGATGGCCTGTGGAAACAGGACAGAATTGTCACCTCTCCCGGGTGAGCCGATCATGTCATGGTTGGTCTCTTGTCTGCTGCTGCAACAGCTCGGAAAAGTCAGTTGAAAACCAACAAAGAGAACCATTGAAACCACTTGGAAGGGACAAGGGGGTAGCCTGGTCTGCGAATAAAAGACTGATTCAGTGCAGGACAGGGAGAAAAAGACTCTCCCGATCCATTCACTGAGGGAGTATCTTGAAATAACAGAGGAACTTGATGAGAGATTGGGTCCTGGCTCCCTGCGGGCTAGCAGACACTGCAACAGAGTGAGCTTTGGGGTGGGAATCGACTTCATAAGCTAGGAAGGGTAATCCTTAATAAGCGTAGGCTCTGGTTCTCATTTGATGATTTGGTTTGGCAGATGACCCTTTGTTTCCATCACTCTCGCTTGTTTCTGTGTGAAGCTCTGGGCTTTCTTTACAGCCATCTCCTGTTGTTTTACTATCATCCAACTCAAGTGCTGTGTGTGATACAGGAGTGGTGGGCTAAGGTGAATCTAGAAATCTAAAGCACACTGCTCCTTTGGGCGCCAAGGATGTGGGATCTCCTGTGGATATCGATTGATCAGGGGCTTGAGGCCACATGGAGACACTTTTAAGGGACGCAGGGTCTGAGGTACATTTCTTGACAACGAGCAGGGCTGGTGTAGCCCAGACGAAAGTGCTCGAGTGGCTGACCGGCCCGCTGTGTGTGGGAGCTGCTCCAGGCAGGACCCCCTCAGAGCAGAGGCAGGTGCCAGTTAGGTGACTCTCAGCCCTGTGTGCCCCAAGAAGCATCCTCTGTGGAGTTCTTGCGTCTTCCTCTGAAGCATCAGGTCGGAGGCCAGGATTTTGGACTGGACGGACCCCTCGTTTGATCCACTCTGTCAGTTCCCATATTCTAGCATTTCTTGTCCGTAGTCTGGAGTCTGATGGATAGGATCCATCCTGATGGACATGAGGCCCAATTCTTCTGTTATGAATCTGGAGTGACTCCATTAATTTATATCTGGACTAAGTCTATCCAGTCTGGTGTGAGTTGGGAGTCGCTCCAATAACTTAAACCTGGACTAACTGTAGCTGCACACCAGGGTTACTGGAAACAGAACTTGTTCGATTGCATTTTTTATTTCCAACACACCAGCCTGGGGGAGTTGCTGGGGAAAAATAAAGGCACTATGGCATCTTAGGGTCTGTCTACACTGCAAAAAAGCTCAAAAACCATAACCAAAACCCTGCAGCAGCAAGTCCCAGAGCCTGGGTCAACTGACTTGGGTTTGTACTGTGGGGCTAAAAATAGCAGTGTAGACATTCCCACTTGGGCAGGAGCCTGACATCCACCCCCAACCTTGGAGCTCAAACATCTACACTACTGTTTTTAGCCCTGTAGCATGTGCCTGAGTCAGATGACCCAATTTATGAGCTTTGCTGCTTTAAAAAAAGGGTTTTTGTGCATACCGATAGGTATCCCTGCCATTGCTGGCAGAGAAAGGAGATTGGAAGACAAGTTCCTTTGGAATAAATCACTGCCATTGCCTTTGTTTTCCTCTCACTTTTTCCCTTCCCAGACATAGAGGGTGAGGATCCAAAAACTGCAAACAGAAAGAGATCCCTATCACTCAAATGTTTTTAGCTAGCTTCAATAGTGCATGCCAAAAACCTGGCCACCATCTAATATCACTCACGAAGTGTTCCCTTTGCAGCAGTGTGCTTGAAAGTTGATCGCAGTCTCTGCTGACCTTGGATTAAACGTGAGAAAACAGCATCCTGATGTTTTTGGGAATTCTGAATTTGTATCTTCTCACACTGTTCTGCAGCGACATGTGAAGCAAGCTTTGTTTGGATGTGGAAAGAGAACATTCGGCCAGCAGCTGAAATTTGTTTACATCAAGACGCACAGCTTGTTTCATGATTAAATGAAATTCAGTTTGGGATGAAAGCAATTTAATAAAGGTGAGGTTGGCTGGTACGGGAATGGAAGTAATATGTGTTTTACGTGAACAATCACAGGAACAGCCATGAGGGACTGGACCTGTTCTTCATCTTGTTCAGTGTCCCGTCTCCTACATGGGGGCAGAACTAGATACTTCAATGGAAGGTGGAAAAATCCTTATATGATAGTTACAAAATAAGCAGCCCATAAAGAAAGTTTCTCTCTAACCCTCATTTTTATAGGCTGTCCTGAAGCAGGAGAGGTCACGACTCCATTGTAGGAAAGAATTTTAAACACATGCTTCATTTTAAACGTCCTTAATTCCCATTCCCACACCTTGAATAGCAGATGTGACGTTGAAAATCAGGCGTGTACTCATTTCCCTGCATTGGTGAGAAACCCACAGCCTGAAATTCTTTTGCCTAAGCCACTAAAACAATTCCAAGGAGCAAATAAACTGGGGGAAATGATGGTCTCGACCTGTTCACAAAAGGCTAAATTTGACGAGTGGTTCACAATGGATGATGCAACCAGCTTGGTTCCCTGCATGCACCAGTGCCCACATCTGCAAAGGTTTTGAATGATTTACTTGCTGCTAACAGTAGTACCCAAGTCGTAGGAATAAAAAGAAGCCCCATCAACGGAGAAAGCTAGAATATGTGGCTGTAGGAAACAATCCTGCATTGGCACTGGGGGCTGGCCTGGAGGATTTCATTGCTCTTTCCTTCACTGAATTCCATGCTTTCTCATTCAAGTGACAGTCATGCCAGGAGCCAGATCAAATTGTAAATCAATATAACTCCATTCACGTCCATGGGCCAGCGTCCTGGCAGCTGTAACTTGGGAATGGCTCCGATCGACTGAGTGGGTCTTCGCCCCGGTTTGTGGAACTCAGCATGGCTTCCTTGAAGTCGATGGGGTTATCCTGCTTTACACAGACTGAGGAGCCGTCCCAAAGTTTTTTCGCACCGCTGTAAAAATCCACCTTCCTGGTAGCGCAGAAGCAATTTCAAATTTATTTTCAGACTCCATGTTGCCTGAGGAGCTATTGACTCTGGGATGGAACAAAGCAGCTGTTGAACGTTGCATATCAACGCTACGCAACAGGTTAAGACAGAGAGTGAAGAAGAATCCAACTGAAACCCAAGTGGGCCTGGAGGGAGACAGAACGTAGTGAACCCAAATTAGATTTTGGCCACGGTACCAGGACTTTGTGGTTGTCAAAAGCATCTGGAGCCTTTAATGGTTGTGAGACTGATCTGGTGTAAATCAGAGAAGCAACATCATCCTTAGCTCCCTTGGAAGATGGCTGCTTTCCACCCAAATGGAGGACCTGGCCCCGTAAGGTCAGGAGGGCAGCTTTCCACTGCTTCTCTGTCCAGCTCCTCCCTGGCATCGGTTCTTTTAAAATAATAATAAAAAAGGAAACTAAATTATATATACACACAACTCCCCGTTACTAACAAGAAAAAGCAAACCCAGTTTCTAACAAGATCCTTTAGCAGGGCAGAAATCATTTCTTTCTGTAGAGGTGGATCCAGCCAAAGTCACTGGGCATGCTGCCTGTAACAGAAATAATGACCGTACTTTCCCTGCCGTTCCAGCCTCTTTCCCCGCCTCTGTTCCATCTGCCCATTGGGGCCTCGTGTTGTTTTCTTTGTTGTGTCCTCTGACTGCTTTGGGCCCCATGTACAGACTAAAGCATGTATACAAACACACATACTAAAGAATGAGGAGTCGGAGGTCGACAAGGGCTGCTCTTGTAGTTAAAGTGAAGAAGCACATGTCTTTGTCTTTGCTGATTGTGGCCTTCGATTGCAAGCGCTTTGGGCCAGGGACCATAAATTTGTAACGCTCTGGGCTCTCCAAGGGTGCTCTATGGATAAATAATGATGATTGCCTGGACCTTGCTTTTACATCCCATCAGAAAACATACACTAAAAATGTCTCCTTTCCCACTCCCGCCCCTGAGCTTTCGTTATGAGGAGTTCCTCAGGCGAAGGAAGAGTTTTCATATCTTCTTCGTGTCAAATTCCATCTTATGCTATGTAAACCTAGAGTGGACTAGATGACCTCCTGAGGTCCCTTCCTGAGGGGCATTCTGTGCTGAGACCTATTCAGGGGCGCTTGTGATGCTGAGAAAGAAGCAGTGGCCCCTCAACTGAATTGTGTCAGCTGCCTGACTTTACACCATGCTCGAGGTAGCTTTCGTACGCTAAGCAGGTTCAGTCTGTGCAAGTTCATGGATGGGAGACCACACACGAAGTGATGGTGGTGACGCCTAGCCTTCTGTCTCAATACTGAAGCAGACTGCTAGCATGTAACTGGCAGTTGTTCTTTTGGAGGAGACAGAAAACCGAGGTCCTGGCCACTTGTGGTCATTATAAATCTGTATGGCAATTCTGCAAGAGTAAGGGCATCAGCCCTGGTGCTCTGGCTGGCTTCCAGTTTTGGTAATTATCCTACGGCTTACAAAAATTCCTGCTGTAGTTTCACTTGGGTATGATCTTCTTCCTAACCTGTGTTGCTGTGTAGGGATGCATGTCAATGGTGGATAAAGTGATGCATACCTAAGTTGCAATTTGGCCAAAGCACAAGGGCTAACACCCCAACTCTTGCAAAAAGGATCCTGGGATCTTTAATGACCACAACGGTCAGAAATTTGGTTTTCTGTCTCATCCTGGACTATTGGCTCTGTGTGTGTGTGTGTGTCTGTGTGTACTTACATATATGTACAGTAGTTTATATTTTGCTTTGGGATCAAAGGTGCTACATAAATGTTAGTTATTAATAATATTAATGATTGGATGTCAAAAAATTGTTTCTGGATGTCATGCAATAAAAAAAGAACAGGATTTAAGCACTTTCAACTCTTGCCCAGGAATCCTTATAAACCAGTATTAATGAATAGCCTAAAGCATCCTATAATTTCTGCTGTTGCTGGAGATTTTATCTTGCCATAAAATAGTTCAAAAACGAAAAGAAAGCATTTTCAGAAGCAAATGGGTGATAACAGTTTATAATGCCTGACATTCATACAGCCCTTGTCATCCCCATGGCTCATAAAAGAGTTTACACGGTGTAAATATAGGGATTGCTTACTCACTGCTGAAATGCAGCCATCTCTGGGGTAGAACGCGGCCACCATTCTGTGCCAGCAGTGTTATGCAACAGCCTGTTTAGGAGGTGAAGTCATCCAGTGACAAGCGATGGGCCTGGGAAAGGTCTCATCAAACCTTCGGCTCCATCCCGGTGCCACCACATGCTTGTTCTTCTGTCATGGGCTTTGTCCGGACAAAGCGATAAACATCGCCAAACAAAACAACAGAAGCAACTGTAGGGGGCAGAATCATTGACACCCAGTGGCTGTAAGTCTCCTTTTCTTGCAAAATGCATCACGGCATCTTTAAGGGCGATCAGCATCTTGGTTGTGTGTTTTATCTGAGAGGGGAAGACTGCAGCAGCGCGGCGCCACGTTGGGGGCATTGAAAGAGCACTTCCTACTGAGTCGCTAACGCTGACGCCTGCTGGGGTTAAGAGTTGGGTTTTTCTGGGTGTTTTCCTATAATTCAAATGTTGATTGGGCTCCCTGCTTAAGCAATAAGTGCTGATGAGCACACAGGCAGTTATAAACGTGCTATAGATACCACCTGAAAACCAACATACATATGGGTTTTACGTTGGGTATGCAAACTTTGCAACTACAAAACTATTGCATGGTGAAAAAGACCTTTCAAGAGGTTGTAATCAGGTACATTCTCACCAGCCACAAAAGGCCCCACAGGGCAGAAAACAACTGCTACCACGGTGGTCTCTGGTGTCAAAAAGCTCCCCCCATGGGAAATGGTGGATGTACTATTGTTTGAATCATTGCAGGACTGGGGTAGACATATACGATAGGCAGCAATGCTGTGCTACACTGTGTAGTGGAGACACAGACTGATCTAACTGCTCTGTGACAGCTTTAATTTCTGGGCAGGTGGGACGGTGGATGCAATGAGGGTGCTTGCCCTGTGTAGAAACGAAAGCTGCTGCTCAGGACTGCAGGGTGGGGGCAGTGGCTAGCACGGTGGTGATCTTGAAGAGCTGGGCTCTGAGCCGAGCATTGCTAATTGCCCAGCAAATCAATCCATACCACAAACAGAAGAGCATTCGCCTTCCCTTTGCAAAGTGCTTGGAGACGAAAAGTTGCTCAGGATTATTATTGACCAGCTGCCTTTCACTAGCACTAAATTTACCTTAGAAACATGAATGTCAGTGAAGGTTGTTGGATAAGTCTTGGAGTTTTTAGCCAGGTTAAACTCTCCCTGACTTCAGTGGGAGTTTACTCATTCATTAGTCAGGCTAACTTCCACTCTGTTTGCCCTGAGTAAGGTCTGGAGAAACAGTGAGTAAGAGCCTGAGGATTTGCCGCTATGTGTCTATGTAGCCGCGTGACCTCTCCATAAATGTAGGTGTGAAATCTCAGGGCAGAGAATCAGTTGGAGGATGTTCAAAGACTGGTATTTTTCACCACTCTGCCTGCCTAGGCGACACCTATTCCATTCCAGGATCGACCTTCCTGCCTAGGGCTTTTTAACATACAATGCCTGGCACCACTGAACTTTAATTTTCCCGACAATTATGGTGAAATGGCATGCGGCACATTCCTTTCATGAGCCTTTGATGTTGGGTGATTTCAATGGTACGTAATGATAGGACATGGAGCTCGCTAACACCCGAAACCTTTAGGATTTCTCACAGCCGATGAGTGTTTTGAGGAGCTTTGTGCTGGGACCTTAATTAAAGCAGCCTCATTAATTACATGAAGGGGACACGCCTTAAGCTAGTACAATTTTTATAGCTTTTCCTCTCCCCACCCTTATGACTACTCCCATAACAGAAAGTACTAGAAGATGCCAAGCAGGATAGTTTGGTTGGATTGTACGTTTGCCACTGACCACTCCCATGAGCCAATGGGCTCCTGCAATCACTCCAGCCACGACAAAAGCTACTGCTCAAAAGCCTTCTCTCTTCTCAGTGAGGTGAATTTCTCAGGACTGGATAACGGCTGAGCTCTTTGCAAGCAAGATCCCCGTCTAGCAGCGGCTAGGATCCACTCTGAAAACATCCACTCAATGTGCAGCGGCAGTCCAAAAAGCTAAAAGAATGTTAGGAGCCATTAGGAAAGAGAGAAATAATTAAACAGCAAATATCATATTGCCTCTATATAAATCCATGGTATGCCCGCATCTTGAATGCTGCATGCAGATGGGGTCGCATCATTTCAAAAAATATATATTGGAAGTGGAAAAGGTACAGAGAAGAGCAACAAAAATGGAAAAGCTTCTGTATGAGGAGAGATTAAAAAGACTGGGACTTTTCAGCCTGTGAAAGAGATGACGAAGGGGGGATATGATAGAGGGCTATAAAGTCTTCACTGACATGGAGACAGTGAATAAGGAAATGTTATTTATTCCTTCTTGTAACACAAGAACTAGGGGTCACTGATCTAAGCATATTAATAGGCAGGAGGATTAAAAACCAACTAAAGGAAGTACTTCTTCACGCAACGCACAGTCAACCTGTGGAACTCGTTGCCATGGGATGTTGTGAAGGCCAATGTTATAAGAGGGTTAAAACAAGAATTTGATCAGTTTCTGGAGGATAGGGTCAGCAATGGCTGTTAGCCAAGGTGGTCAGGGAGGCAATCCCATGCTGTAGGTGTCCCTAGCCTCTGATTGCCAGAAGCTGGGTGTGGATGGCAGGGATGGATCACTTGATGATCGTCTGTTCTGGTCATTCTTTATGAAGTACCTGGCATTGGCCACTGTCAGAAGACAGGATACTGGTCTAGATGGACTCTTGATCTGACCCAGCATGGCTGTTCTTATGCTCTTATATAGGATGTAAACATGGGTTTCATCTTACTTGTAGAATCATAGAAATATAGAGCCACACGAGCCCTCAAAAGGTCCCCTAGTCTGGCCCCCCTGTGCTGAGACAGGACAGGGTAAACCTAGGTCATCCTTGACCGGTGGTTGTCCAGCCTGTTCTTAAAAACCTCCAATAACAGGGATTCTACAACCTCCCTTGGAAGCCTATTCCAGAGTTTAACTACCCTTAGAATTAGAAAGCTTTTCCTAATACCCAACCTAAATCTCCCTTTCTGCAGATTAAGCCCATTACTGCTTGTCCTACCTCCTGTGAGCATGGAGAGCAACTGATCACCTTCCTCTTTATAACAGCCCTTGACCTATTGGAAGACTATCAGGTCCCTCGTCAGTCTCCTTTTCCCAAAACTAAGAGATTATTTTCACATAGAACGATGTGGCAGTCATGGGGGTGTGATTGCAGCTTGAACTGATGTAACCCCAGCCAACTTTAATCTTGGTTGCTCAAGTCCCAGAACAGTGAAAGGGTTAGACTAGGTGACTCTTGTGGTCCCTTCTAAACCTACAGTGCTATGACTATGGAACGAGACAGCCCAGCCCGGACCCCTGGGTAATTACTCCTGGCATAAGCGCTTAGTGGCATACTGATATGAGGTCAGGGACAAGGCTTTAGAAGACCATGGTAATGCCGATTGCCTCTGGAAACAGAGACACGATCAGAGATAAGAATCAACACTCAGATTTTTTCTGGTGGAACATCTCACTACAGCCAAAGAAACTACTAAACCCATTTTGGTTTAAGTCATGCACTATAATGAGCTATATCTTTAGCTATATAGGTAGTTCTGCGTCCTTCCAGCACTGTAGCATTGGTGGGCCTCACAAACAGTAATTACATTAATTCTCCCAACACTCCTTTGAAGTAGGGAACCATTATCCCCAATTTATAGACTGGGAAGCTGAGTTGCAGAAAAATAGAGTGAGTTGTCCAAAGTCTCACACACAGAGTCTATGAAGGTCCAGGAATGAAACCCAGGTCTTCATAGACACAGTCAAGTGACTGAACGTCACGATCAGTTTCCTTTTAAGTGGGTCAAGGACGTCTCGCTATTTTGTCGTATAATTTGAGCAGCCAGAAAGATGGGCTGATGATTTGGGGGAATGATTGTTCAACATCTCTAGATAGTGTGTTATTTATATAGAGCCTAGCCCAGTGGTAGCTAAGCACTTATATACAGGGCCCATGTGCAGTACTAGCAAACAGCTTCCATGTGTGTGTAGGATGCATGCAAAGTGTATCTCGTGTTTCCTGTATGGCTTGGCCCACACTGAGGAAAAGTGCCTACTACTGGTGTCAATTCTGCAGCTCCAACAGTAGTGCTTTGCCTCGTGGCTGAAGTCCTGGATATAACCCCTGCTGTGGGAGCCCTTCCATGATGACACTGATTGAATTACATGAACTCCAAGGGGCAGTGACAGTGAAGAATGTCCCAGGGGATACCTGTAGTCAGTAAAAAGCCTGAAGAAATGCTCTGAAATGGCCTGGGGTTGGCTGAATCAGATTTCAGTGGGGATAATCAGTGCTAACACCCTGATAGGAAGAATGACCCAGTGGGTAGGGGCTAGCCTTCCACTTGGGAGACCCCAGTTCATTTCCCTGCTTTGGTACAGGCTCCATGTGTGTCCTAAGGCCAGTGGTGTAGGCCCAGATTCTCAAAGGTCTTTAGATGCCTAACTCCTCTTGAAATAAATGAGAGTTAAGTGCCTAAACCCCTTGGAAGATGGGGCCTTGGCCTCTCTGGGCACCAGCTGTGAAATGGGGAGGATACTGGGGCCCTACCTGCAGGGGTGGAGGAGACATGCATGAAGAAGGTTGTGAGGGGATGGGGGGTCTGAGGCAGCTGCAGCCTGGAGCGCTGAGGTTATTCACACCTCAGATGTCCTCTCAGAAGTGAGCTGGCGGCTGGACCAGAGCCAGGGAGCACTCACTCCCCTACCCGTCTCTGGCTCTGCGGTCGAAGGCAGCCGCCGCGCTGAGATGTTGGAAAGCGGTGCGGATGCAAGGAGGCTTCATTTACACTCGGAGTCAGCGAATGGGTCCCCGGAGTGGCAGGATGCTGCGGGCACAGCGCAGGGCACCGAGGGCACCGTTCTGGCTCACCCTGGCTTGTGAAATGGAGGCCAGGTGGCAGGACAATTCCCTGGCCCGATTTCCAAAACAGGCTTGCACGTTGGTGGGGTACAATGTTTTACCAAGCCCTGCCTCTGCCCTCCCCAGAGAAGGCAGCTTTCCTGGCAGGGGCGTGCCTCCCAGCCTCCACCCACCAGAGTCACAGAGTGGGAGGAAAGCTACTGTTCAGCATTTATAAACCGAGGTCATGCTCTGATTCAGTTGGAGGTACTCAGACAAGCTTTTGGCTGAGGTGTTAAGGCCAAACCCTCTTCCCCCAACGCTCACAGTCAAATAAAGATCCCATGGCATTTTTTTTCCCCCTTGCAAGTGAACTTACCATCCTGGACAACTGCCAAACCCGGTAATTACAGTCCCGCCTACCTTAAATTCTGTATTGCAGCTTCCACCGGAGGAATGACTCATCGCTTGCCCCGTGGGGGCCAGGGAACAGCTGTTATGCTCCACTCCAGCAGTGGCAGAGGTGAGAAGTCCCCTAGTAGCTATAGGCTGCCTGTGAAATGCTTTGGGATCCTTTAGGAATGAAGGGATTAGCGCCAGAGGAGACTTGGGTTGGGGGGGCTCCCTAAATCTCTCCTGCTGCAGCTGTTCCACTGGGAAATAATTTAAACAAGCCACTGGAGCAAGGGGACCAGCTCCCAGTTTTCACCACTCCCTGGCGAGTGCACGAATCAGTGGACTATAGCGTCTGCCTCCTGCTTGTTCTCTCTGGCCCAGGGAATCTTTTGTTGCTGTCACAGTAGAGCCCATGGCTCCGTGCATTGGGCACTTGCTTGCAAGACGGCTGTGCCCTGTCCGAATCCCTTCTCCCCTTCAGGTGGGGAGCGTAGAGGGGACTGAATTTGAGATCGCCCCATCTCTAATGACTGGGCTAAAAGCTATGAGGGTGCTCCTCCCCCACTAGCAAAAATGGCCTCGGCACCTAATTCCGAGAGCGGGTTGGCATTGGTGAATCTCAAACCCAGGGAGGCGCCTCTCTCCAAGACGGGGTGGCCTCGGCATGCTAGCATGCTGCCTAGCATGCTGCCTTTTGGGGATCCCCATCTGAGGCCCACTACCAAGCCCACTTGTCATTTCTTTCCATGGCCAGGCTTTCCTGGCCTTTATTTCTCCAGGCCACTAACGGTGGGGGAAAGCTCTCCTTTTCTAAAAATCCACTATTGCCCAGTGTGCCGCGAGCTGTTACTGCGCCAGCCACGGGCGCCTTCTTCTCATGAATAACCTCGGAAAGGAGGATTTGAAATTAAAGGCGACGCTGAAGAATACACTCAGTTTAGCAGCTCCTGTGCTGGGTTTTGGGGGTGTGTGTATTTTTTTGGCTACTAAATTCAGCTGGTTTGGCACTGCCCTCCCCCTTTTCGGTTTCCGTGACATGGCAGAGTTTGGAACTGGCAACACCCAACTGCGTTGTAGAAGCTGTCAACCTCGAGGTGCTGGCACTCGGAGAGGGGCCAAGGAGGGCTTTGCTAGAGCAACTGTGGGAGTCAGATTGGGGTGCAATCTTGGCTCCATTGCAGATAATGGCAAAATTCCCATTGGCTTCAATGAAGCCAGCATCTCTCGTAGAGACAGTAGAAGAAAGAGTGACTGCTCTGCAGACTGCAGCACTTTTCAGGGGCCAAAAACCCAGATCCACAATGTTATTTAGGCTCCTAACTGTCATAAAATACAAGAATTGTTTTCTGGGGAGAGCTGCCATTAACTTAGCTCCTCCGTGTCTTCGTTTGCTCAGCTCAGAAGGGTACATTTCTGGGATGGGTGTGCGTGCGGTGGTCTGATTTTCCATGCCTTGCACTGGAATTGTTGCTGCACAAAGCTTGAGTCTTCCCATGTGCTTCATCTAGGTGCTTCGCCATCTTCCAGGCATTGACACGTGATGTTTTTGGACATCTCCCCATACCCGGGACATGGTCTCACATTGGCCTGCCTTTGCAGTTTAGGTCTGGAGCATGCAAGGCTGGAGCAGTGTTAAGGGGGCTTATTTAGGACTGAGACTCTGTCCCAACATCTTTCAAGAGCTGAATGGGCCGGAGGCTGGGGTGCCCTCAGAATGTAGCAGCAGGACACCTGGCTTCATTTCTCAGGAACCTTTTGCTATAGGAGCAAGTGTATGAAATGCCACACTGGCCTCTCCTGGATGAGGCAGCCATTCTTTCCTCACCCAGCTCCTGTTTGAAACGTAGGCTGTACCCCGCCATTTCTCCTCCTCCTTGGGTTCTTGGGGGCTGGCTTTTGCAAAGGGCTGGGTTCTGAAGGCAGTAGATTTTCCTACCACCTAAGCTAAGTGTCTCCTGCTACGGTTTGCGGCCACCTTTCGGCAAACCCTCCCTATTCAGCCACGCACCTACGCCTGCACTTGACTTTAAGTACACAACTATGCCCTGTTGACGTTCACAGGCCCAAAGCACGTGCTTAAAACTCAATGCGGGGCTGAACATGGATGGACTTACGCACACGTGCTAAGTGCTTCGCTGACCCCCAGCATCCCGAGCGGTGCTGAGTGCTGTGAGAGGGAACGAGTCGTGGCCGGAGCGAGCAGGAGCGTATCATAGACTCATAGCAGATGGGGGTTGGAAGGGACCTCAGGAGGTACCTAGTCCCACCCCTTGCTCACAGCAGGACCAGCCCCAACTTATGCTCGCAGAGCACATCCATTGCAATTACAAGGCTCAGTGCTGGCACATCACTTCCTAGCTTCAAAGTATTGGCAAGTATTAACCAGCCGCTCCACACAGCCCGTTCGCTATGAACCCCAGTAGCCACAGATGTCACGGCATTTCGCTAGGGAAGCCGCTGCCTAAGCAATATCCCTTTTTAACCGCAGACCATCCATTCTCCCATGCACAGTCCCGCGAAGCACAGCGTCCGGCTTGGAGGAGAATACGCCCGTGGCCTTCAGTGGCTGCTGCCTCTCGCTACGCCAGGGATGAATTCAGGCCATCGAGGTGACAGGTGTGCAGGAGAGAGCACGCTGTGCTGCAGTGAGATTTCATGAGTTGTCTGAAGCCATGCAAAAAAAAATCAGTGGCAGGGCCCAGAATAAAGCCTGTGTCGGCTGTGCCACACGCTTACTGCCAGACCACACTTCTGCCAGAGTAGGTAAATAAGTAGTATTTGCCTGCCTTTGCCGGTGGCAAAGGGAAAACAGAGTTTAAGTGACATGCCCAAGGCCAGAGAGGGTGGCAGTGTCATGGCTGTAGTTGACTCAGCACTTTCTGGTGCCCAGACGAGCACGCAGCACAGCAGGCTGCTTTCTCCGGGACTGGAATTCCTGGTTGAGTGGTGTCCAGCTGGTGGCTCATGGGATGAGTCCACCTGGCCTGAGCGGAGGATGCCATGCTGCAGAACGAAATGGCCTCAGCCCCATGTGGCCTTGCAAGTGTGTGATCCAGATGGGAGTGGGCGTGCCAGATGGCGGGCGCCCCATGAGTTGTCGCGTGCCTGACTAAACCTGGTCCTGGCATGCCACGGGCCAGACATGGTGACAATAAAGCGCTCAGAATGGACGTGAGAAGTGATTCGTTCCTTCCCCTTCTCATTGGCACCGGAAGGGGCACTGGTGTGATCTGTCGCTTCCTGGCCTGGCGCTGCACTGGATCAAACCCAGTCCATCGCGAGTGCAGCCAACTGTGGGCTCCCAGGTGCTGCGAGGCTCAGTGGGCTTGGGCAGAGTCTAGTCATCGTTTCTAGCTCTACGACACGCGCTGCAAACCCTTTCTTCAAGCCCCTGCTTGGGGAATAGGACTCCATAGTCCAGTGGCCCTAGGTCCTGAATCCAATGTTTCTGACTTCCCGAGTCCCTCACTCATTTACACACACACGGCCAGAGCTCCACCTCACTGTCTGCGCTGCGGCTTCTAGCTTAGCCTCTTTGGGGACAACCAGGCAGGGACACAAAGAGCTGGCAGGCTTAGCAAAGGAATTTCCCCATCCTTAGTCTGATCTTTCACTGTGTGTGTGAGGTCTTGTCAGTGTTTCGGGCTAGGCAGAGTCAGCCATTTCTTCTAGCATGTGGCCATGATGGTCCCCTGTCCCCCGCCTCCACAGAGCGGCACCGCCCTTTTGAATACAGCCTTTGTCTCCTTTCGCCAAGTGTCCAAGGGGAGATGCTACAGATTCACCCACCCTGTAGAACGTCTATTGTTCCAGGGGGCTGGGCCAGTGATTGGGAAACAATCAAAGCTGGTAGTCATGACGTCTCAATGACTGTCTGCCCCTGGGGTGTCATGTGCCTTTCCTGGGCTGGGTAGTTCCCTGGAATACACCATCGTAACCTTGCCTTGGGCAAAGTGAGACATGAGATCAGTAAATCCTGTGCAAAGCAGGGCCTAATACAAGCTCAGAGAATCACAGATTCAAAGCAAGACCAACCCCAACTCAATCATCCCAGCCAGGGCTTTGTCAAGCCAGGCCTTAAAAACATCTAAGGATGGAGATTCCACCTCCTCCCTAGGTAACCCATTCCAGTGCTTCACCACCCGCCTAGTAAAAGAGACCGTTGCTCCTTGTTCTGTCATCTGCCACCACTGAGAACAGCCTAGCTCCATCCTCCCTGGAACCCCCTTTCAGGTAGATAAAGGCTGCTATCAAATCCCCCCTCATTCTTCTCTTCTGCAGACTAAACAGGCCTAGTTCCCTCAGCCTCTCCTCAGAAGTCATGTGCTCCAGCCCCCCCATCATTTTTGTTGCCCTTCTCTGGACTCTCCAATTTGTCCACATCCTTCCTGTAGTGGAGGGCCCAAAACTGGACACAGTACTGCAAATGTGGCCTCACCAGTGCTGAATAGAGAGGAATAATCACTCCCTCCACCTGCTGGCAATGCTCTACTAATGCAGCCCAATTTGCCTAGCCAGTCGGTCCCCAGTCTGTAGCAGCTCATGGGATTCTTCCGTCCTAAGTGCAGGACTCTGCACTTGTCCTTGTTGAACCTCATCAGATATTTTTTGGCCCAATCCTCCAATTTGTCTAGGTCACTCTGTATCCTATCCCCACCCTCCAGTGTTTCTACCACTCCCCCCAGCTTAGTGTCATCCACGAACAGGGTGAGGGTACCTTCCACCGCATCCTCCAGATCATTAATGAAGATGTTGAACAAAACCAGCTCCAGCACCGACCCCTGGGGCACTCCGCCTGTTACCGGCTGCCAAATAGACATCGAGCCATTGCTCATTAACTGTTGAGCCCGATGATCTAACCAGATTTCAAGCTTTCTTACAGCCAGCTATAAGATGGATAGAACCCATCCAACCCATACTTCCGTAACTTGCTGCTAAGAAAACTCTGGATGACTGTATCAAAAGCTTTGCTAAAGTCAAGGTATATCATATCCACTGCTTTCCCCAACTCCACAGAGCCAGTCACCTCATTGTAGAAGGCAATCAGGTTGGTCAGGCATGACGTGCCCTTGGTGAATCCAGGCTGACTGTTCCTGATCACCTTCCTCTCTTCCACGTGCCTTAGAACGGATTCCTTGAGGACCTGCTGCATGATTTTTCCAGAGACTGAGCTGAGCTGACCAGTCTGTACGTCCCCGGTTCCTCTGCCTTCTCTTTTTTGAAGATGGGCACTAGATTTCCCTTTTTCCAATCATGCAAGACCTCCTCCAGTAGCCACCAGTTTTCAAAGATAATGGCCAATGGCTCTGCAATCTCATCAGCCTCCTCCCTCAGCACCCTCAGGTGCATTGCATCCACCCCCATGGACTTGTGCATGTCCAGCCTTTCAAAATAGTCCTGGACCCGCTCCTTCAGCACTGCGGGATGTTCACCTCCTCCGCATTCTGTGCTGCCCAGTGCAGTAGTCTGGGAGCCGACCTTGTCTGTGAAGACAGAGGCAAAAAAAGCATCGGGTATTTCAGCTTTTTCCCCATCATCTGCCACTAGGTTGCTTTCCCCATTCTGTAAGGTGCCCACACTTTCCCTGACCTTCTTCTCGTTGCTAACATACCTGTAAAAACCCTTCCGTCATCCCTTGCCAACTGCAACGCCAGTTGTGGTTCGGCCTTCCTGATTTCACCCTTGCATGCTTGGGCAGTATTTTTATATTCCTCCCCAGTCATCTGACCGAGCTGCCACTGCTTGTAAGCTTCTTTTTTGTGTTTAAGCTCACCAAAGACATTTTTGTCAAGCAAAGCTGGTCACCTGCCATGTTTGCTATTCTTTCTGCACATCGGGATGGTTTGTTCCTGCGCCCTCAATGAAGTTTCTTTAAAATACAGCCAGCCCTTCTGGATTCCTTTTCCCCTCGTATTAGTTTCCCAGGGGATCCTGCCCATCAGCTCTCTGAGGGAGTCAGTCTGCTTTTCTGAAGTCCGGGGTCTGTATCCTGCTGTTCCCCTTCCTTTCTTTTGTCAAGATACTGAAAATGGAGGATCCTAACTCAGATGGAGGTTACAATACAAAATGGAGGCTACCATTGGATGTAGAGACAGCCCACGTGTCACAGACTAACTGTCACTTTCTCTGCTTTATTAAGCCTCACCCTCATGATCAATCCAAAGGGCTTCATCGCTGTACAGCAGTCCGAGGCAGGGTGGGCTTGTGCGCTCGCCCAGAGAGCTGGGGAAACGGAATTGAACTGACAGCGCACCTGTCGTGGTGTAGAAATAATGAGATGCTAAGGAGCCTCCACATTGAGCCAGGGAGCGCCTGCCCTTTCCCCCCACGCCCGCTGGGTTCCGGCACCCCATCTTCCTTGCCGCACGGCCCTAAGTTTCACCGCGTGGAGATGCTCTCTTCTGCCCGGTCTCACGTGCCCCACCCCATCTCACCTGGGGGTTGCCAAACTGTCTGAGCCCTCTTTCATCACCATGCCGCCTACTCTAACGACCTGCACCCTCCACACCCCTTTCAGCGCAGGCCTACTTCTCCGCCCTGCAGGACTGGGCACCTGCCCAGATTCTTACACTACACTCGGTTTTCACACCCCACCTCCACATTATTTCTTATCGTCACATCCCGCTGCTGCGTGACGCCCCTTGCCTCCCGGCGATACGAAATCCTCCGCCTTGACATGAGGTGAGCTTCTGTGCAGCCGTGCAGGCGCCTTCCATGTCTCCAGTGGCATGGTGCTAACGACGCTTCTCTTTAGCAGGTGTCCCCCATTAGCTCCTCGTGGGGAGAAGACACTATTCACGGTTATTCTTCGTGGCACAGCAATGTCCGACACAGGCAACCAAGATCAGGGCCCCCTTGTGACAGGAGTTGTGCAGGCATGTGGTAAGCATGAGTCACTGCCCCATAAGCTTACGAGAGAGGGGAAACTGAGGCACTGAGTGGTGACATGACCTACTCAAGATTCTCCCCTCCCCCCAGCAAACCAATGGCAGAGCTGGGAAGAGAACCCCGTTGTCTGAGGCCCAATTTGGTGACCTGTGCATGGGGCTGTGTAGTCTCCTATAGCATCAACAGGAAAAGGCCTCGTTCAAAGGAGACCCATGGCACAGTCACACGAGCCATGCCCTGCGCCAGTGCTGATCCCTTCAATAGCCTTGAGCGAGTCATTTCATCTCTCCGCCTGCGTTTCCACATCACACCACCGCTTTATCTGCTCCCTGGGCAGCTTTTGAGGATTATTTAGTTAATACCATTAAAGGGCTTTGACTCATCGGGATAATCCATCACCAAAGCCCTGTTCCAACGTTAATTATCCCCACCAGCTGAGCAGGCAGTGTCACCCTTGATTTGCGGATGGGGAAGCCGAGGCGAGGGCCGTGCCCGAGGTCACCACATGCGACCGCAGCACGGCCAGGATTTGAACTCTGAGCTTCTGATAGCGCCTCGCCCTGCACCAAATCCAGAGTCTTACTTACACCTCAGGCAGGCCGCATCCTGCAGACGCCAACGGGGGTTTGCTGGAGGAGGGAGAGAGTGAAAAATGGAGCAAGGGCCTTAGGCCTGGCTTCCCACTAGGCCACATGGCGCTCTGGAAAAATGCAACACGCTGAGGGCCAGGTCCCAAGAGCATTGAAATCAGTGGACAGGTTTTGATTACTGTAGAGGATTATCCTGGTCAGCTCTGTTCTGGTTCTCACACTGTGCCCATCACCCCGGTCTCCGAGTACCTAGTGTGATTAGTTGCAAGCATGCTTGAGGCAGGGCCCTACATAGGTGTTCAACTGGGAGAGGGCTCAAGGCACCATTCCCCCTGGCCCAGCTGCTGCTGCAAATAGTCACAGTGGCTTCTCCCGTGGCCCTTGCTAGCCACTCCAGAAGGGGCAGGGATGAGCAGCCAGGAGGTCAGACCAGGGCTTCCACAATTCCCTCGGAAAGAACAATAGCGTAGCTCAGTATCAGTGAGGCCACGAAGCTCAGGCAGGGATCTCCAACATGGCTGCTCCCTCCTGGACTCGGCTGACCCAGGCGCCGCTCCCTCGGGCTAGCCAGGCGATGAAGACACATCAGTCCTGTGCCGCTGCTCTGATGAGCTGGAGCTCGCTGAACTCTGGGCGTTTGCCACGTTGATGGCCATTGTTGTGAATGCTCACTTCACAGAGCGGGCTGCGTGAAGGCTACCATCTCCCATGCTACCTGAGTGAAGTTTGACCACCCCAAGAGCCAGTATAATTCAGAAACTTGCACAGATAGAGCCTGGGGAAGCGTCGGCGTCAGCGCTGTGAATATCTGCCATGGCACTTGTATATTCGGTAGCTGAATATTGTGCATCAAGATGGAGCAAATGCAGCCACACGTGACTTGTTGACGTGGTGCCCTGAAGTCGACTCCAAAACCATGGCTACCTATTGTCTAACAACGCTCCCCCGCTGCTATGCCAAACAGCTGCCACACTCCACAATGGTCAGCGAATCCAGGAAAACAGACGTCTTCCTCGATGACGCCCTCGCAACGCTGTAAATCCTGCAAGCCTGTCTGGGAATATTGGCTTAGCCCCGTGCCATCAGGCTGTGATCAGAAGGAGGTTTGGAAAGCGGGTTGGGCTAAACAAGACTTAAAAAATAAGCACTCCTGGGTTCGACCTCCCCCAGACATCATGGGCAGCCCTGAACCGAATCCGAACCAGCCATGGCCGATGTGGACAAGTAATGCACAAATGGCAAATCAAGGACTCCCGGCGCGTGAGTGTGGCTCCCCACGACAGACCATCAAACATATCTCCACCCACTGCCCGATTTATAAATATGAAGGAGGCGTCACTGAAATAAATTCTGCCACTCCTAATGCAGCCATCTGGCTCGCTCAACTTCAGGTCAAATTGTAGTTGCTGCTCTACACCAGAAGAAGAAGAAGGCCTGGTGTGAGTACACTGAATATAGCAGTTCCTTTGGGATCATTGTGGTGGCCAAGGATTGCTAAGCAGTGTCCTCAAGACACCACCCTTCCCGGCCTGCCCCCCACACTGGGCTAATCTGAGAGCAGGTGGCATAGAAATTGCCATGCTAATCTTACACCCCACAGAACAGCTGGGAAAGGGAGGACAAGGGATGGAGGAGTCCAAGGTGCTGGCCCTCTGTCTTACGTATTTTCCAAAGAGCTTTTCCCCCCAAGGCCTGCTGCGGTTCCACTCACTCTTCTGGCCACTGTCAGAGACGGGATGCTGGAGTAGAAGGACGTGGGGGTCTGAATGAGTTGGGCAGTTCCTTGTTCCTATTTTCCAAAGAACGAAGCATCGCTCAGCGGCAGCTGGTACTGCACGGATGAGACGAAGCAGGACTGACAGAATGCATTGCCCATTCAGCTGGGGAGATGCTGTGGGTAAGTGTTTGGGAGCATTTATTTGATGGTGAGACACAAATTGCCTTCAACATTATTCACATCCCCTTCTATTTACTTGCCACCATGGCTAGTGTTAGGCCAGCAGGCAGCATGATGGCTCACCAGCACCTCTCTCAAGCTGTCCCCTTGTCCTCCAGAGGCTTGATTCAAATTCAAGTCAATGGGCACCTTGCCCTTGATTTCAGTGGGCTTCGCACCAAATCCCAGGATCTCTGCTTTTATTATTATTGAATGAAGAAGAAGATGTGAGTCTCTAGCTGCTCTGGATGTGAAGAAAACCGCAAACATGTGCCCTGAGGGTAGCTCCTGCAGTGAGGGCTGCCTGAGTCTGCAGGAAACAAAAGGCTGGACTGCCCCATTCATCTCAGAGAAGTGCTCATTCAGACGTCAGTGACGGTACTGCGTTAACTGCTCTTGGCAGGGATCTATAACGTGAAGAGCTACATAGTCTATCCTGCGTGACTGGCCACTCGTTTTGTTACCACAAGCGGGTGATGTTTGGGAGATGACGCCATTTATCATCTTCCCAACAGTCAAGGAGCAAAGCCGTGCACCTGAGCCCCATTTGAGGGGGAAGCAAAGCTCCAAGACCCCAGAAGGAACCCACGGTGTATCCAAGCCTCAGTGAGCTTGCCCAAGAGCCCAAAGAAAATACACAATCCTGTTATCAACATCTGCACACTCTACTGAGAGTAGCATCTGATATTTGCGTCTCCAGTGGGCGGAGCTTTTTTGTGGGCGGGGCTTGGAAGAGTGCAATCTTTTTTCTTAATCCCAATTTGATTCCAGCTTTGTCTGCACATTGGCATAGCCAGAATTTTCTTTACACGAACATTTCACTAATGCGTGTGCCGATAGAGAATCATAGAATCATTGAATATTAGAGTTGGAAGGGACCTCAGGAGGTATCTATTCCAACCCCCTAGTCAAAGCAGGACTATCCGCAGCTAAATCATCCTGGTGAGGGTTTTGTCAAGCCGCAGCTTAAAAGTCTCTAAAGATGGAGATGCCACCACCTCCCTAGGTAACCCATTCCAGTGCTTCACCACCCTCATAGAGAAAAACTTTTTCCTAATGTCCAACCTAGACCTCACCCACTGCAACTTGAGACCATTGCTCCTTGTTCTGTCATCTGCCACCACTGAGAACAGCCTAGCTCCATCCTCCCTGGAACCCATTTCAGGTAGTTAAAGGCTGCTATCAAATCCCCCCTCATTCTTCTCTTCTGCAGACTACACAGGCCTAGTTCTTTCAGCCTCTCCTCATAAGTCTTGTGCTCCAGCCCCCTCATCATTTTTGTTACCCAATAATTCGTGGTGGGACTGTTCGTGTGACCAGCTCAAGAGCTCTTTTGGGGGCTGGGAGTCATCCAGTCAGGGGGCAGAAATAATGCCATGTGACATCGGTGCCCAATCACACGACCTGAATAGTGACTACTTGAATCTACAGTCTCACAGTGCAATTCAACCTCTGCTGAGGGCTGGCACAAAGCCTGTACAGCACCTAAATTCTACCTAAGCCTGATGAAAGTTTGCCTGAGTTCCGTGCGAGTGTAATCTGAGTTTTAAATCCATTGCGTGAGCAAGCAAGTGGCAAGTAAGCGTGGTGACTCGTTTGCACAAGGCTGAATTTCACTCTTAATAAGCGGGTTCAATAGAAGCAGGAGTCAAAATAAATCTTACATTTATAGAGACTCTTTCACACCAAGGGTCCCCCAAAATGTTTTGCAGTCCATTGGCCAATCTCTGACCTCAGGTTGACTTCGATGGGACAGCTCTGCACGTTCCCAAGGACAGAATTTGGCCATCTCTTTACAGACATCACATCACCTCAGAAATGCAGCCACCTCTGGGGAGGAGTGCAGAAGGAGTTTAACAGCCCAAAGTTAAGGTAGCGACAGTTCGGATCGAAACAAGAAGTGAACAAAGCCCCACCCCACTAAACAATGGATCAGAACAGGGCATGAAGCAGGAATACCGTATCCAATCAAAAGTGGCCAGGGTAATTTTACGTAGGCAGAAAGTAATTAGCCTAAGTGGAATCTAGCCAGAATACCGTTCCAATAACACGCCCAGCACGGAGAGCAGGCAATTGAACAGCAGTCACCCCAATTTCCTCCCCCGCCAACCCCTCTGCCAAGTGAACTCTGCTGCAAACACAAACACACTGCACCTAACTGCAGGGAATTAGAACCAAACTCAAAGCCAGACCCAGAGCTCAAGCCAGCGAGAAAGTGTCTGTTATACGGAAGGTGGGATCAAAAGACGGGGTGGGCGACAGGGGTGGAGTCAATCTCAGCCTTTCTTTCGGCCTGAAGCTTTGCAGGAACGCTTGCAAAGACAGTAACCGGAGCCACATGGCGTCGTGGAGCTTGACAGATGAGCTGAATTTAATTGCGTGAGCCCCATACCTGAGGGGAGAGGAAACTTGTTTATTTGGAAAAACCCTTGGCTTTCTCGTTTTTTTGTTTTGTTTTGTTTCATTCTAGCCTCCAGGCCCCTGGAAGGCTGCTCCAAGTCACACTACGTTAATCCCATTTTCCTTTTAACCCCTTCCACGTCCATTCAGCATAAAGAGCAACGTGCAGTTAATACAGTCATGGGTTTTTAAGGCCAGATGGGCCTGAAAAATCATGGTTAAAAAAACCCCCCAAACCATTTTGGTTTCTTTTTGTTTGCCTATCAGCTTCGGATGCCTGAGCTGGCAGAGTGCACTTGAGTCATATTTTCAAGCTTTTCAACTTATACACGAGGGCTAAGAAGTTTTTTTTTAAAATGGAAGCTGAGATTCTCATGAAATCAGCTGACTTCAGAAGCTGGAGCAAGACAAACACTCTGTATCTTGACACTCCTATTAAGATCACAGGAACTGGTACCACTGCTCTTAGGGTCACGTAGTTGAACCTCCTGTATAACTCAGGCCAGAGAACCTCACCCAATGATTCCCGCATCCCACCCTGAACATCTGGATGAGCTACAATAGATCTGACAGAAGGCCAGTCCTGATTTAAAGGCTCCAAATGGTGCAGAACTTACAACATGCCTCTGTAAATTGTTCCAATGGATAATTACCCTCACTATTAAAAATTTGCATCTAATTGCACCAGGAACTTCTAAAGGTATCTGTTGCATGCAATAGGTAGGGTTAGCACTTGTCCATAACCCTAGGGAACAAGGTATGGGCTTGAACGAACGCTTTTCTGGGGAAGGAAAGGATTGCTTTAGGAATCCAAACACTGCAGCTGGCCCTCTAAAAGGGGTCAAATGCTGGGCGATTCCAAATTCGTATCTGGCTTATCTTTGCAGGAATCAGCATCGAGATGCTGTTGCCTCCACGTAAAGCAAAGAGTAACACATCTCTCCTCTCACAGATTACTAACAGGGACTGCTTAACCAGTTTGGATAAAAAAAGGTGGGACCGAAGTATCACTCCAATTCCGAGCCAGGGTTATATAATAACTATTTGCACTAGTCCCTCTGAGCATTCTTGTTCTGATTGAGACCAGAAGCACCAAACTACATTGAGAAACCAAGCTGTTCTTGTGCAATTTCTGTCTTCCTACGGCACTAGCATGGCCCCCTCCTGACTACAGTACATGCGTACATCACAATCTTCAGTGCAGTATAAATGGAACGAATAAATCACGTGTCAGCTGTTGCCCAGATCACTTTGCTTGTACATAGTATCCACGTCACCAGTTTGTAGCTTTGCAAGTGCTTCTCAGGCAGAGACTGTTGTGGTTGTATGTCTGCACAACAGTCTGGGCGCTCCTATCATCAATCATCACCACCGCAAACAATTATAAAGCTTTAAGAACACCACTTTAAGCTGTCACCCATCATTACCATTTATAAATGCAATGGGGAGAACTGCGAGTGTGGTTGCTCTCATGGTTTGGTACCACCTTGCTCTTCAAGCTTTCTTTAATGGATTATTAATTTTACCAGTGAGTTAAGTCTTTCTAGAACCATAATGTGGCTTTTCGCCCTCCTTCATCGCCCCCGTCCCCCGATCAACTCCCTGTCTGCTCCCTCCCTCTTACTCCAGCTGTTTGTTGTGAATTCTGGAACAAAGCAACTTCCAATGAAATGGAAAGGTGGCAAATTCAAAGCCAGTCAAAAGAAATGCTTTCTGAAAAGCAGACAATCAGCGTGTGGAACTCATTGCCTCATGACAGGAGTGAGGCCAAGATCTATACAGCCTTTGAAAATGGGATTAGACTTTTATGTGGAGAACATGAATATCCGTAGTTTACACGAAAAACAAATGAGTTTTGGAAGAGATAAAAACCCGCGTACTTCAGGGCACAAGCCTCGCTTTTACCAGTGGGGGTCAGGAAGGACTTTGCCTGGGGCAGTGAAGCCTGAAGCTATATACATGTTGTGCATGCTGTTGACAGGGGTGCCTAGGGCATGGGCTGCAGGAAGTGGGGCAAGGTTGGGCAGGCCCCCATGGGGGGGGAGGGCCCGGTGTGGGAGCCCACCCAATGGCAGCAGTGAGGAGAAGCAAGAGGGCCAGCCCTGAGTGGGCAGTGGGGAGGCCACCTCTGCTCTGCCTCGCTGCCACCTGGGGCCAGCTCCAGCACTAGGACTCCTCCTTGGCAGCTTGCCCGGCCTCAGCCTGTTTCCAAGCCACTGATGTCCCCTCTGCTCTGCCTGAAGGACTCGCTCAGAGACAGCCTCGTGCCTTGCTACCAGTGCAGGGAGCTGCAGGGAGCGCCTACCCGGGGAGGAAGGTAAGAGAAGGGGGGTGGGGATCCCCGTGGGGGGAAGCCACGAGGGGGTTCAGTTGTGCATAACGTGTAAAGAAATTCTGGAAGTGCCCCTGCCTTGGGGGACAGGACAGCTCAGCCTTGCAGGGTTTCTCTCCTCTTCCTCTGAAGCAGCTGATACTGGCCGTGGTCAGAGACAGTATGCTGGGTTAGATGGACCCCTGGTCTGGTCCAACATGGTAATTCCTATGTTCTTAAATTTGGAAAAGGAGAGGGAACCAAACACAGATCTCTCTCACCTTTGTAGATCTTACCAAATCCATTTGGCAGCCAGAAAACCAGGGCTGTGCAAACTCTCCTTGCAATTTGGCTGCCCTGAGAAATTTGTGCAAATCACCCATTAGTTGCAAGGTGGCATGCCAACTAGTGCCTGGTGGCATGGCTTTGGGTGTAATATCAACTGGAGCTAAACAAGGAAGTGGATAAATTGGAGCGGGTTCAGAGAAGAGTCATGAAAATGATTAAAGGGTTAGAAAACCTGCCTTAGAGTGATAGACTCCAGGAGCTCAATGTATTTAACTTAACAACGAGACGTTTAAGGGGTGACTTGATTACAGTCTGTAAAGCTCTACATGGGGAAGACATATTTAATAATGGGCTCTTCAATCTAACAGACAAAGGTATAACATGATCCAAAGGCCGGAAATTGAAGCTAGACAAATTCAAACTGGAAATAAGGTGTACATTTTTAACGGTGAGAGTAATGAACCATTGGAAGAATGTACCAAGTGTCATGGTGGATTTTCTGTCGCTGACAATTTTTAAATCAAGATTGGGTTTTTTTAAAAGCTCTTCGCTAGGAATTATTGTGAGGGAACTTCTCTGACCTGTGCTGTACAAGGGGCCAGGCAAAATGATCACATTGGTCCCTTCTGGCCTTGGAAGCGATGAATCTATGAATTTTAGCATCAGTCTTCTTTGGAGTGAAGACAGTTGATGCCACCAGAGCTGTGATGTCAGGACTTATTACATCTCAACGTGGCCAGGCCTTTAACCCGAGCAGCCTGAAAGGCCTCTGTGAAGGCATATGAGGAAGTTGTTCGAGAGAAGTGTCCTTAGACAGATGCTTATTCGCTTGGTGCACGTGTTCTGACTCACCAGAGCCAACTTTGCTAAAAGAAACCCAATACAATGAAAGCCTAAATCGAGGGACATACCAGCAACCGGTCGTAAAACAAGGGCATGTACCAACCCATGGCTGGGGAAGCACCTGGAGGAGCTAGCTCAAGGCCACACTCGCTCGGTTCGTGGAGCTCTCTTACCTCGGAGGCCTTGGGTTAAGCAGGCTTTTTCTGCCCACGACACACTGCAACACCAAGAGGTAGGTGACCATCTAGTGTAAGCAAGGGCAACGCCGTTGACCTCACTGGAGCTGCAGCTGCAGACATGGGAGGGATGATTCCAGCCGATGCACTGGCCCCCACGGCTCCGGTGGCGAAAGGGGCCATAACTGAGTGGCCACGGGCCAGGGGCAGTTCCCCTGTGCAAGAGCAGCGTAGGCCTGAGGGTCAGTTTCACTGGGTCGATCCCCTGGTGAGCTGTATGTAGGCAGCAGGGCTGCAGATAGACATGTTGGGTGTAGGAATAGCTCAGCTCTGTGGAGACCCTGGGTGGCAGAGCAGCCCACAGCTCCCTTGGGGCTGCTCTGTCTTACACGGGGGGCCGTTTAGGACCCAGCAACAGCGCAGAATCTGGACTCCTCTTTCTGGGCTGCCCCTTCTGGGACAAGCCTCAGCACAGAAGCTTGTCCCAGGTCTGTATTTGACCCTGCGTCTGGAACCGGCGCACGGTCAGACGAAGGAGCCACGTCCACATTCGCTGCAGGGATTTCCACCTGACTCTAGGGCTGCCAAAACACACACGAAAGGTGCTGCCGGCACATCAAAGGGCTGGAAAACAAATTTAATCGACGGTACCTCTGAGCTACTATCCATATCAAAGCAGCGAGATAAACATCATAGCTGATGGAGGCTCTGCCAAGAAGTTGCACAAACAGCACTGAAGCAACGCTTCTGCGGGCTCCGCTTCACTGGATGAGACATGTTCCTGGGCCTGGAAGACACCAGGCCCCCAAAGAAAATGTGGGAGAGTGAACTTTTAATGGGCGGACGTTCAGGAGGCAGAGAGGGGAAGAGATGTTGAAATAAGCTGGAAGAGAACCTCACAGAGCCCAAGCCGCTGGAAATGACAGTGGCAGACGAGTTCGTTGTCCCAGCCGACGTTATGGCTGGAGTAGGTTTGGAAAGGAGGTGGGGGTAAGGGGGCAAGAGATGAAGGCCTTCAGCGATCAGGCGGCTGACTTGGATGAGCGAACGGAACTGCTTGTGGGTTGAACGTTAAGAGAGCGCTGGATTTTTCCAGCTGGGTTAGCACCAGCGTGCTAGTGAGGCCCAGCGCCAAAGTCCAGGGATGGCAGGAGTTACAGACGAGGCTGACAAACATAACTGCCTTTCCTGGCACTGCAAGGAAGGGTTGGTGGGGGCCAGAGGCCTGCGAAACAAGGATTCGAATACTTGGCATCTATGAAGCCATAAAAGGTCTTGCTCAGTTGGATACTTACGACGAGGGCAATCAAGGGCTAGCTGATTGATGCCTAGATTCCATCGGGATGGGCACATTAGGAACCTGGAGTGAGAGAGAGTGAGCTGAAACAGACACTTCAGAAACCCAGCCCAGAAACCGCTAATGCAGCCACAGGTTAGATGAAGGCTCCACTGGGCTAATAAGTTGATCAACCACTATTGTAAGCATGTTACAGGCACACGCTATAGATGGTTATCAGCCTATCTGTAGAAGGTGTTTGGGACGGTTACAAGCCACGGGTAGGACCCACCTGTTGGGCACCACAACCACTGATTAACTGTTTATTAAACCACCTATTATGCATTTATTACCCATTTATAAGCTATTTCTAAAGGGAAACGATAATATGCATAGAGCATGAGCAAAAATGCTTCAACCTAGGGGAAAGTCATAAAGATGGAGCCAAAGGTTCCACTCCCCAAACATCAAACCTGAAAACTTCGGGTGATCATAGCCAGACCTGCGGCCTGCTCCTTCCCACTGGATCCTCACCTGGTAACGTCATCTTTTTCTTTGGAATCACGGAGCTTGCCCTGAACGAGGCAATCCGTGCCACCTGTCTGGGGCCTCTCAACAGAGCCCTGGGGTTTGTGTTTGCTACACAATGACTTTGGGAGAAAAGGGAATCTTGGGCACAGAGGAGACAGAGGCCCTGCCAACACGGAGATTCTATATTGCTCTGTTGAGAGCCGTGCTCCATCTTCTGTTTCCCGGCAGAATCCATATGCTAAGGGGTTGAGGAGCGTCGCAGCTAAGAGGGATTTCTCCTTTTTGGCATCAGATTCACTGCGGAAACTCCGCACAAGCCTCCGTCGCTGGCATCCAGCACGAGTGTTGCTGTTACTGCTCCATTTACACGTTTTACATCATTCTCTGCCCAAAGTGTTCAGGAAGAAGAGGACCGTACCTCTGAAATCAGCCCTCCAAGCTGTCTGAAAACAGGCAGAGGAGCAGAAATCATTGCTCTTGACCCACAGTCATGCAGGAAGAGAATATCCAATGTCCCAAAGGGCCCTGTTGCATATTTAGCCCTGCGTGTCCCTTCGCCTCCTGTGCCTGGCATTTGTAACACGTTATCCATCAAAGTAAGGAGCATGCTCAGAGAAGCAGAGGGAAATGGAAGCGTACTGCCCCGTTGTGGCCAAACTGCCAAAGGATGGCTTCTCTTTCACCCACAGCTCACAGCATGAGCTGGGATCCTGATGGCGGGGATTATTTCTAGGGCAAGTGCTGAGCCTGGCGGGAGGACGCTGTCACTAACACCACCACGGTCTCTGCTGGTGGCAGCTGAGTAGGACGGCTGTGTTCCCAGGAGCGCGTTACCCTCCAGCTTGCCCTGCTGAGATATTCAAAAACAGCTGAGAGGGCTGGGTTCGGATTTGGCTCACCCCAGGGGGCGTCCCGTGTGGTTGCCAGCATTGTGTATTTTATTTTGGGGGCAAGGCGCTCTAGAAGATTACAATGCTTCACGAGGCGCCCTGGATTCTGCCCCCGGCTCTGCCAATGCACCCTTGGGCAAGTAGCATCATTTCTCTTCTTGCTGCTCCATGGTGAGGCTGATTCCTGACCCAAGAGCAGCCATCACTGATTATACAGCCACAGAGGGAGAACCTTGTCCTCCGTTTGCAGCCAAAGAGCTTTGGTTTTCTTTTTTTTTTTTTTGCTAAAAGTCACATTTTTCCCATGGAAATGTTTCCCAACCCGCTCTAGAAATGAGGTGCTAATGGCTGGGAGGGTATTGTGAATGCCGATCCATTGCCCATGCACAGGTAGCTCACAGACAGGGCCCAAATAGTCTCTACATGAAGGAAGGGAAGAACCCAGTAGCAGCCTCTGATTAACTCACTGAACTACGTTAGCTATCATAGCAGGGCTGCAATCTACTGGAGAGATGCTGTAGCTGGCTGGGAAATCAGAGCTGAGAAAGACCAGCTAGTCCATCACCCCGACAGCTGACGGAGGAAGTTTTCCCCTCCCGTGCTTTGTTCCAACTGGTTTGAAATGACTCAAGTGATGAAGCATCCAGCATTTCCCCAGGGAGATCGCAGCACATGTCAATAGCAATCGCTGTAAGAACTCGTTTCCCCAGCACATTCAGGCTCACATTTCCCTGGCGTTCTGTTCATGGTCAATGTGCCAGTTTTATCAGAGCAAAAGGCTGCCCGGAACGTCACGGTGTTTGCCGTCCGATATGACGTGCCTGTGTAACCTGGTGGGGAGAGCCCCCACTGTGTGTGTACAGGTCTCCTGATAGGTGCACAGAGGATAGGACTTGTGCAAGCTGCAGTGAGGGAATCCTAAATCCTTAGTTTAAGCTATAGCAGCTCATTCGTTTAGCTTCGGAGGCTCCCCGGGACATCAGCCCAGAGGGTGGTCGTTACACACATACAGTTAGCAAAATTGCTTCTGACCCAAAAGGCATCATCATTTTTGGAGCTTGGAATCGCCAGTCGGGATCAGCCCAGAGGGCTATCTAATCCAAAACTCTGTCTCTGACAGTGCCCAGAACCAGCAGCTTCAGAGGAAGTACAAAACCCCTGCAGTTAAACTGGCCCTGAGGAAAGTTGCTCCTAAACCACATCAGAGTTGCACTAGGCCTTAAAGCAGCGGGATTTATATCCTCTCCAAAACTCTTGTCTATTTTTAAATATTATGCTGGCTTTCCTTGTTAGTCGTAAGAATGGCTAGTCCATTTCTGACTCCTGCTGTGATCTTTTTCTCAAGGTTCGCTTGTGGCCATGAGGTCCACAGGCTACATGTGCATCTTACCCGTATTTTTTTAGGATTGGATCCTGCTTCCATTAAACTCAACTGAACTTAGATTTTCCAGACTGCGACTCAGGGACTGTCTTAAGTTGTGTGCTCTGTACAATGCCATGCATGCTGCTTGGCTCGACCATCAGTTACATGTCGCAGCAATGCATTACTGCGTATAATACACAGCTGATGCCCCTGACTGCGGGAGCCATCAAAACTCCTTTGCCAACATTTCTAACCCAGTCTTCAAGTTTCCCTGGCAGCAATCATTTTCTATCTGTTACTACATTGTGTTTTCTTTTTCTATCTTCCCTACCTCCAGCTTTTTTAACCTGAAGTTTGGTTCTTGTTACGGTTCCACAGCTCTATCAGAACTCCCTTTGTTTTCTTGACGTCCTTCTTTAGCGACTGCAGCAGTACAGCATCTTGCACCACACCAAGGATTGTCCTGGGAGCCATAAGAGGTGAATACGTGCATCTCAACAGCTTGAGCTAAAGAGCTAGACTACAGAGCTGAGCCCTGCAACAGACCGATATCCCTTGTGGCTTGGGCACAGATAGGCACGCAAGCATCTGAACTTTAGTTTGCAAAGTCACCAGCAAACCTTGTTCATTTTGCTACAGTCGTCAGTTGTTCTCAGCTTGCTTTTCCATGTTTCACTGAATGTGAAACTCAGGTATAGGGGCTTGATTGTGCCAGCAGATAAGCACCTTCTGTTTCAATGAGCTCCATATCAGGAGCTGCTCAGCACCTGGGAGAAGAAAGCCCCCCTAAGTACGTTCTGGTGCAGAGTAAAAAATGGCCTTTCTGATCTGCAGGAAATCCCGCCACTTCACAAAATTTTCCATCCTGAAACTGAGCAAAACATTGACATTTCAAAATTTCCTGGGGAATGGAACTATCAAAAACTTCCAGTTCAGAAACATCAAAACATTTTGTCTCGATAACACTGAAATATTTCACTTCAATAAAGCAAAACCGTTTTGCTTAGATAACATCAAGACATAATATTTGAATACTATATATGTAAATACATTATATTTATCTACATGTATAGAATCTTAATATATTATGACATAAAAGTCAAAATGAAACATTTTGATGCTTCTGAATCAAACTGAAAAAGTAAAAACAAGCGGTTTCCATTTTCCGCCATTGAAAATGTTGCTGAAATCAACATGTTCCCACAAAACTTTTCAATGTCAACACAACTGAATTTTCAGACTGGAAAACTATTCCAAATTTTGAACAGCTTCAGTACTTTCTTTAGGTCCAGCTCTTTTTCAAGGGAGATGATCTCCTTGTCCGTTTACTGTGGTTTTCTCAGCATTCGCAAGTCCTTACAAATGACGGTGCAATTCTGGCATCCTTTACTATGGCAGAACTCACATGGGGCCTGACTGTTGTTTACACTAACGCCACTTTACACTGCCCTAGGGGTGAAATCCTGATCTCAGCCAAGTCAGTGGCAAAGTTCCCAATGGCTTCAGTGGAGGTAGTTTTTCACCCGAGTAACATTAAGGGGCCTTAAAGTGGAATTAAATAGAATTAACTACCACTTTAAGGCCCATTATGCTACCAGAGAGATGTAAAATGAATAGCGTAAGTGGGAATCAGGCCCCTAGTCAGCTTTGGCTGAATAAACACCATAGGATTGGTACATTATCATTTTAGTAAGTGCCATCCTGATGCATGGTGCTGTTCATAAAATGGGAGGAATTATGATAAATCCCGGTCCATGTGTTTTGCTGCAGCTGACTCAAGTTGTGTCCATTCTTTTTCATGCTGCATCATGGCTTCTTTTGTTGCCTTGCTTTCCCTTGTGCTGTGTCGTGTAGAAATTTCAGCTTCTTGCTCCTCAGCAATTTTTGCTATCCCAGGAGTGTCTCGGCACCTTAGCCACGTGCTGTCTGTCTCTTTTTTGTTCCTGTGGGTGGTTAAGGCTGGTGTTTTTGGGAGACAAGCAGTTGTCATCCCAGCTGGGTCTACTTTTCGATCAAGCTGAGGATGGTGGGCTTGCACTGATGACTGGAGTGCTAAGAAGGCATAGCAAAGCTGTTTTATAATGTCAGGGCAAAATTCCACCCTGCAAGCACTTTGAAACGCTGCTCTCTCTCCAGGCGTAGATCATAAGAACGTAAGAATGGCCAGTCTGGGTCAGATCAATGTCCATCTAGCTCAGTATGTTGTCTTCTGACAGTGACCAATGCCAGGTACTTCAGAGGGAACGAACAGAAAGGTGATCATCAAGCGATCCACCCTGGCACCCGTTCCCAGCTTCTGACAAATAGCAGTCCCTGTTCATCTGGCTAATAGCTATTGATGGACTTTGAACTTATCTAGATCTCCCAATCGTAGCGTAATAGATGTTAGAGTGCATCTTGGACATTCACTCCATCTCCCTGCCACGTTAGGATTGTTCCCTGCAATCTCTCTCTTGTCCAATCAAGTTTCAAAAGTTCTAACAGTGGGGTCCCCACCACGCCCCAGGGGAGACTATTCTACAGTCATCCAAAGGAAGGACGAGAACAGTGGAGACTCATGATGGTGATCGAAAAGGAGAACCCTTTGGTTGGTTGAGCCTACAGTTCATCTCTTTGGGCCTCTTTGCTCTCTGATACACATGCACATAATAAGGAGAGCCACAAGCAACGGAACCAATTTTGAAGAGCTCTAATTCTTTAGCAAACCTTGATGTTTGGGGCAGGCCTAAGGACAGACCTAGCAATCATTGCTTGCTGCTGTCTTTTGTTTCTCCATTTTGATGTTCAGCATTCCAAATCCTTCCTCCACTTTTCTTATTTTTCCATCCCCCTCCCCTTTCCTTCATGCCACCAGCATTAAATGGCTCGAGGCTGTATTTAAAGAACCGAGAAGCTGCAAAGAATCAAGTAAGATAATGGGAAGAAAGGCTCAAGGGAGTCCCCGGGGGCTTATCGTGGTTTCCCTCCAACTGTTTTACATGGAGTCGAAAGTTCAACCTCACATTTTCTGGAAAGGGAGGAGGGGGGCAGAAAAAAGAAAGAAAGAAAGAGGACAAGTCGTGATGTGGGAATCTTTGGACTGCGATGAAGATGGAAGGCGCCACTCGGAAAAGCGAAGCTCTTCCAATGAGAAACAGATGTCCTACATGTTCCTAAACACATTCAGGCCGTTTTCAATTACACCAGAATTAGAGCAGTAATGAGAAACAAAACAGGGTTCCTGGTTCCCTCCGCCCCCCCGACTTCTTTCTTTTCTACCCAGATGGATCAGTAGCATATCGGCAGATGACATCTCAGATTGCTTCTTAAAACAATGCTAATCATCTAATACTTCTGTGCTGATGGTAATCTTTTCTTCCTTCAAACAGCTTGTAATGGGACCCAATTCCCCCGCTTCAAAGTGTTTGTTAGACTCTGTGCTAAAGAGTTGTTCTGGTTGTTTTCTGCTTGTTAAAAGCTCATTGGTACAGACAACTTTATGGGCATTTTTTTTTCAAGTCAGGCATGAGCAATAGTCTTCTCCGTCGTAGCCTGGAGTTTCCTCATGAGAAGAGGGATTGCTCTGGGAGGGTCGTGGAGGAAAGGGAGTAGAAGAACGTG
This sequence comes from Mesoclemmys tuberculata, assembly GCA_007922155.1. Taxonomy (NCBI): domain Eukaryota; kingdom Metazoa; phylum Chordata; order Testudines; family Chelidae; genus Mesoclemmys; species Mesoclemmys tuberculata. The sequence continues at coordinate 3,659,145 of ML675627.1, read as the reverse complement.
CAGCTGAGGTTTTTCCAAAGTGAACAGTGATTTTTTGGAGCCAGGTTGTGAGAGGCCAAGAGCTCAGCACTTCCACGAGGCAGCCTGTTTTAACAGCTGCTCCAGGTGTGGCACGCAAAAACCCTAGTCATTTGCAAAATTTAGCTCTTTCGGACTGTCCTATTTAGTTCCTTGCAGTGGGTTGGTCACTTAAGTAGCAGTAGAGCAGGGGTCTGGGACTTAGGACTTCTGGATTCTACGATTGACCCTGCCACTGGCTCTCTACTAGATGCTAGAATCCTAGAACCATAGAAGACGAGGGCTGGCAGGGGCATCAGGAGGTATCTAGGCCAACCCCCTGCTCAAAGCAAGACCAACCCTGACTAAGTCATCCCCACCAGGGCTTTGTCAAGCCGCAGCTTAAAAATCTCTAAGAATGGAGATTCCATCACCTCCCTAGGCAACCCATTCCAGTGCTTCACCACCCGCCTAGGGAAAAAGTTTTTCCTCATATCCAACCTAGACCTCTCCCACTGCAACTTGAGACCATTGCTCTTTGTTCTGTCATCTGCCACCACTGAAAACAGCCTAGCTCCAACCTCCCTGGAACCCCCTTCCAGGTAGTTAAGGGCTGCTATCGAATCCCCCCTCATTCTTCTCTTCTGCAGGCTAAACAAGCCTAGTTCCCTCAGCCTCTCCTCATAAGTCTTGTGCTCCAGCCCCCTCATCATTTTTGTTGTCCTCCGCTGGACTCTCTCCAGTTTGTCCACATCCTTCCTGTAGTGGGGGGCCCAAAACTGGACACAATACTCCAAATGAGGCCTCGCTCATGCTGAATGGAGGGGCGTAATCACTTCCTGTGATCTGCTGGCAGTGCTCCTGCTAATGTTGGGGGAAGTCACTTTGGCCCACCTCTTCCAAGGTAATTAGGCACCTAACTCCCACTGAAATCAATGGGAGTTACGTTCCTGAATACTTTGAGGATCTGGGCCTTCGTTTCTCCACACCTCAGTTTCCTGCATTCTCAAATGGGGCTCACGCTACCTCTGTGAGGTGTGATAAGAAGACACAAACAGAAAAGGATGGCTCTGGGTATTGACAGCAGGCTACCTCACCTTTCCACAGCAGGTTATTGGTTCAAATCCAGCCCGTGCTGATGGCAGGCCTAAAGTTGGCATCATTGGGTGACTTAGCTGAAGTAAGCTTGATGGTCTCATTCCTTCTAGTGGAATAATCTTAGCCTCCCCACCTCCTTGCTATAATTGGCCCCCTCCTGGCTGTCTCCACAGAAACATTAGGAATTGAATGGCCAGTGGAGAATTCCTTTAGATGTAAACTTCTAAGTCATGGCTGGAGCCGGGAAGGGTGGGGGGTTGATGTTAGAGAGAAATCACTCTCCAGGACTGTCATAGAATCATAGAAGATGAGGGTTGGACTGGACCCCAGGAGGTCATCTAGTCCCACCCCCCTGCTCAAAGCAGGACCCACCCCAAGTATCAATTATGCAGCTTTCACAAGAACCACTTTTACAGCACCAAAGATAACCGTTTAGTATTTCTCTGCACTGGGCTATTCCATTTTGCACTGCTCTTTCCATAATACACCTCCTTATTGCACCTGCCTCTGTCCTGTCTCCTTTAAATCAAAGCCCTAGAGACCCAGACAATGGGATTCAGTGACATTTTCCAGGAGCAGCACGAAGAGGCTTTCAGCTCTGCAGGGAGGGTGGCCTGGTGGACAAAGGCACTGAAAGGGGATTCAAGATCTGGGCTCAGTGTGCAGCTCTGCCCCATGCTCCATAACCTTGGGCAAGTCACCTACTCCCTCTGTGCCCCATTTCCTTTCTCCCCAGGGTGTTGCAAAGATTTGCTATGATGCCGATGGAGGCTCCATTAGTAGATTCAAGGATGGGACTCTATTGCTCTGCTTTTGACTTTATGAAAGGTTTGGGGGTCTGGAAAGCTTTTGCTTCTGCATTTGTCGGAGAATGGGGCCACGAGGGGAAGGAGGGCTGGACGTTGCTTTCCTGATCAGGACTAAGTCACATTCCTCTCAGCCCATTCCAGTGCACCAGTTCCAGAGTGTCATTTTTCCTCTCCATGGTAGGGCGATTGCAAATGTCATCCAACACACCTAATGTAATGCTATCTCTCTGCATTGCATGCCTACCTGGTCTACCTGGGCTTCTCCAATTACATTTCCTGTGGTCTATTGTGAACTTGGGGCAGTCGTCTTCCAAATGCGTGGCTTTCTCCAAGGGGGTTGCTGCAGGAAGTATCCTTTGCTTATATCTGGCAGTCATGCCAAAGTCTCATATAGATTTATCAGTGGATATTTTTTTATTTTTTCCTCTCCTCTCCTTGCAATCCTTAGTCACCGCAGCCATCCATTCTGCAAGGCGATTGCTCCTGGTGCAGGAGCCTGGCTGATTTCCCTGGAGATGATTTCTGGAGAGCTAACTGGTGCCCAAGAAAGAATCAAATGTACTTTTTTGTTCCCTAGATTTGTGCCTTTGACTTTTTTTTTTTACATTGGGCTGTATTATATCTTCTGTACTTAAAAAAACAAAACAAAAAACTGCAGCCCATGTGATCACTGACACTTGAAGAGAGCCCTGGGAAAGAAATGTCCTGCAGAAAAACAGGAGTGGGCAGGAGGCTCCAAGAACACTGCACTTTGCTTTAACTTTTTAAAATGAATTTAGTGCTGGTGAAGGGCACCAGACTGACAACTCTGGATCTGGGAGTTCTCCTTTTGCCAAAAGAACAGGGACACCCTGGGTGGCTACACACGCGCTTCCCCCAACACTGTACGGCCAATGTGTTTCAGCCTTGCTTCAAAGGATACCATCTGAGGCCTGTTTCTTGCAAGTTGGTCTTTACGGGGCATGCCTGTGCTTGTGTGGAGCCCTCAGGAAGCCCATTTTCCTCCAGAGCTTGTTTCGTTTTGTAGATCTTAATTAGACTTTAAAAAGGAAGCAAATTTGGAACTTTGCAAACATTTACTCCTTGCTCATGAAATTCAGCATGGTCTAATGAATAGGGCACTGGTTTGAGAGCCTGGAGACCTAGGCTCTCCTACTGAATTTCTGGGGAGGGCTTGGCCAAGTCATTTTTCTCTTGGGGTTTCTCTTTTCCTTGCCTACCCTTTTGTTGTTTTGTAGCTCTTTGGGGCAGGGACTGTTTTTACAGGGTGTGGGTATAGTACTCAGTACCATAGGGCTCTGATCTTGGTTGGGGTTTTTAGCCACTACTGTAACAATACAATTAATAAGAATAAAGCTGTATAAGAAATTCCAGGTTGCATTATCCACTATGGGTCTGATTCTCTTTTGTGTCATCATTTACAACAGGGCACGCTGGGTATAAAATGGTATCAAATAAAAATAGGATCATTTTGTTCCCATTTTGCCCAGGCATAAGAGAGAGAGGCAGGCACGGTATCTTTTTAAAGCAAGACCACTGTTCTAACATCAGAGACTTTTTGAAGTCCACGCAGAGGCAAAACCTTGCACTAATGTGAACAACAGCACCATTGTCAGTGCTGGAAGTGGTTGAAAAAAAATGGGGAAAACCGTCTCAGAAATTTTCATACACACACACACACACACACACACAAAACTGCCCCATTTTATGGTGAAAGTTTGAAAAATTCAGTTTTCAAAACCTGTTCCATGACTGGTTGAAATCCAGAATGAATTTTTTGAAAAAATTGCGCAATAATTAGTCCCTGGTTATGGCTGAAATAATGTGCAATGTCTCCATAGTTTGAGTATCTGTAATTCTGATATAAGAAAATCATATCTGAAAAACTATAAAAGGGTGTAGAAGTTGAATTTGCATGCTTAATTCTACATTTCCTGACTTCTGGATGCTTGATTTCTCAATCTCCCCATTGCATTACTCTTAGCTATTTGCATGGAATATAAATTGTCAGTGGAAATTGTACTTGAAACCATTTTGATCTCTTATGAAATCTGCTATTCTTAACTTTGCGATCCTAAATCCTGGTCAGCCTTATTTGAGATCTCCTTACCAGAGTCATTCTGAACCCAGGCAACTCACAGTTTAGATGAACTCACGTGCTGAATGGACTCAAACATGTACAGCAGTTGAGAGTTTTCATGATTTAGGGGCCTTTCTATATCAAGGACATTTGTATTGTATAGTGACATTGGTGTTGCTTCACAACTGTGTCATCTTTACATCAGGGGCTTGCAACAGTGAAACTATATGAGTGTAGCTACATTGGTACAAATATCCTCAGGAGAACCGGTCAGAAATGTTCCACTGGGATGTTTTTCCACTGGGAAAATGTGATGTTTCATGCGAAAATGTTTCTTTTCACAAAATTTCATTTGGAAAGAAAAAATGGAACATTTAAATTTTCCATTTCAAAATGACTTTCCATTTTAATTTTATAGAATATAAAATTAAAAAGTCAGTCTTGGAACAAAAGTTTTAGTTAAAATTAAAATGAAATGAACACTTGTTTTCAGAATTTCATTTAAAGGGAAATTTTGAATTTTGTTTTTGTTCTGTTGCATAACAGAAAAAAAACGTGAAATTGTGGATTTTCCAACTAAACAAAAAGTCTGGTTCTTGCCCAGCTCTAATCCCCAGAATAGACAGGTTCTAAGAAATGTGTGTAGACCTGGGATAGTCCACCCCAATAACATTACAAAGCACACTAGCTTTTAAAGTTAATAAAACACAGAACATTAAAAAGTCAGTAAGAAATGCTATGATACAGGTGTGACATTGTGAAAAGTGTTTCAGTGTGCACATACTAAACCAATCTTCTTTAAAAGCCTAATGCATTCCTCAAAGCTTGCTGAGATCTACAACACAATGATTCTAACACAAACCGATTTTGAAGAAAATAGATTCAGAGACTTTTAAGTTCTCCAAATTTCTACTGGGAAGTACAATGGGTTGTTTTCTTTCTTTCTGTCTTTCATTCCAACAAAAAAATGCCAACATGATTTGGTTCAAACTTAAAAAAAACCCAAAACATATTCACCTCTGGGCAAAGACTGAGTGTGAGAAATTGCAGCTCCAGAAAGAAGTGGTTACGGAAAGTCGTGATCAGCGGGGTTGGATCTCAGCTTTAATTATGGTGGCTGCTCTGTGCACCTGCTATAACCTACGTAAAGATGCAACACACAAAGCAATACAGCTATAATTACAAATGCAACATCAAAGCATTCTGTAGAATCCTTCATAAATATTAAACCCATTGGGAAAGGCTGTGGCTCTGATGATGAAATTCTCATATAAAACAGGTAGAGTTTAAACTTGACAGTGAGTTATCATCATGGATTCTCCCCCACCCTGGAAAATTATGCAGCTGTCCTATTGCGATTTTTTTATAGGGAGTCAAAGGTATAGAGTCCCGTTTTACCAACCAGGAGACTAACGCTCCTGCTCCTGGGAAAAACATTCCCTGGCACTAATAACTAACAGTGAGATTAAAGTCTGCTCCGGTTTTAAGTGATGTTTCTCAGCGTGTTTTACGTCCAGCAGGAGCATCCCTGAACACTTTGATGTTGCATTTTTGAACTACACCCTAGTCCTGCAGCGCTTGTGGATTTGATGCTCTATACTCTGCTATATACGCATGAGACAGCTTTATTTCGTAGCATACCTCTCCTGGTACCCCGATATTACTTTGGAGTTACTCAGAGGAATACGTAATGGCCAACGAAAGTCACAAGGGCATGGGCAAGCTAGGGAAGATGACTTGTCGGGTGCAGTTTTAAGCGAAATGGCTGGCCAAGGAGGTGGAGTAGCAAAGGGTCTCTTGGAGCCCGGGGCTGTGAAGGAGAAAGTGCCATCTGTGCTGAGAGTGTATGAATACATAGAATGGAGGCTGGTGCTAGACAAGGGGGAGATAGAGGAGGATTACGAGGCTGGGGTAAGTTGCTTGAGTGTTTTTAAAAAGGTCTAGCATTACCTCGGGAATAAACTTCCTTGGAAGAACAAGGTGAGAATCTGTGTGTACAGGAGAGGATCAGACATTCCTGTTCAAGAACACCCCACGCCCCCACACCAGCTATAAATGGCAGCTTCCATCGCCTTGTAGATTTATTATTATTTGTCTGTTTTCCCTTCACATTCGAGTTAGCTGAGGAGTAGCACCCGTCCGAGCTGAACGGAGACTGAGTGGCGGAACTGACACAGAAACCCAGTACGTGTTGCATGACGGTTCACGTGGACAGTACATGCTGGATCCGCTGTCCTCTGAGGCTCCAGCCATGGTGAAGTCTCCCCAGAAACATGCCAAGTGATAAAAGCTGAGCGGTACCTGTCTGACCCACTGCTACATGGAGTCTGCCACTCGAGGGAGGCCAGAATGGAAGTGCATCACCCCGCTTGAATTCAGCAGAGGGCTTCCCTCTATTTCCCATCTACTCACCCTCCTCGGCATGGTGAGGGTAACACACTCTTCTGCTCTGGAGACAAGTCTGCCAGCATCTCAGGCTGCCCTTTTAGACCGGAAACAAAGGTAAACGTCCCTTTCCAAGAACAAAACGGGGTATAACCTTTCATTGCAATGGAATTGACCTGCTCTCACGGATCTGGGGGAGCTCCACCAGCTGGAAACTCAGACTGCAACGAGGGGTCCAAACGCTGACTCCCATGTGTCCTCAGCTTGCACCGTTCCTGGCTCTGGCCTCTAGGCACGAACTCCAGATGTGACCCTTGTGTCTACACCACTCTTGACATCGGGAACCCTACGATCCAATTGCTCAGGCCCTGAAATGAGGGCTGTCTCCCCAGGCCTCCCCAGCAGCTGTTGCCCATTCCCAGCATCCCACCAAAGGTGTGAGCCTCCTAGGTTAGAGTTTTCCTCCACAGGGAATGTGGTAGCTAGGGCCAGCAGACACAGCAAAATGTCTCTAACCCAATTGCTGTCTGATTAGGAGATAAAGCCCAAGAAAGCACAGATTGTCCAAGATCCCTCACCCCAGTTCACCTTTGCTGTGACAGTTCTTGGGGGTCCATCCGTGTTTAGGTAGGCAGGGTCCCCCTCACCTCAGCTCTCCTCAGGTGGAACTGGTGAAAAATGTGCAAAGACCTGGAACCCTTTTGTAACTGTTCAGTCTATTCTTAGTTTCTGATTGGCTTCTGGTGGACCACATGATCCTACTGTGGAGGAAACGAGTGCTCCTGTTCCAAGTGATCGGAGATCACAGGAGGTTTTCCATTCCAGCTAATGCCTGAGGCGTCTTTTCCTTCCTAAGGAGAGGTGGGATTATGATATAGGGCACTCAGGCTAGAGATCTTGGCCAGGCCAGGGCGAGGCCCTGGACAAGCATGTAGCAAATGTCCCAGCCAGCTTTACAGCTAAAGCACAAGACGCAGTCAGACCCGGGGTCTCTCCCCAGCTTTGCCAGACTGGGGCAAATCAGTGAACCTCTCTGAGCCTCAGTTTCCTCATCTGTGACATAGGGAACTTTATAATCCCCTCCCAGCAGGAGTCATGCTGACTCCAAAGAAATGGTCACTGAGGAGGTCCGACAGTGCGGAGGATCACAGTAAGACCTGCTAGCTGCATTTGTTTCTCTGTTATGCAGCAAAACCGGTTCAGCATTTTACTCTTCCCTCACTTTATGCTTGCACTAGGAAAGACTCCATGCACTGTCACTATATCTGGGTGCTCAGCCAGATAGCCTCCAGGGCGTGCAAATAAAAAAAAATCACTTCCTAGATGGAATAGATTTTTAAGGCCAGAAGAGACCATTGGGGCCATCTAGCCTGACTTGTATAACACAGGTCAGAGACCTTCACCCAGTGATTCCTGCATCATATCCCCACAACCTGTGGTTGAATAGGGCAGATCTCTTAGAAAGCCATCCAATCTCAATGTAAGGAGTGCTCTCAGAGGATATTCGAACAGCGCAGTATAACGAGCTGAAAGACCTATGGACTGCCAAGAGAGTTGCACTCCTGTAGGAGGATGAAGAAGCTGCAGCCTGTAAGGGGACGTGTACACAGGGATAAAGGACCCACAGCATGGCTGCAGCTGGCAGACTAGGGCTTGCAGGGCTAAAAATCGCTGTGTAGTCATTCAGGCTTGGGATGGAGCCATGGCTCTGGGATCCTCCATGCTCATGGGCCTCCATCCCGAACCCAAATGTCTACATAGCAATTTTGAGCCTGGGCCAGCTGCGGGTTTTTCATCCCTGTGCAGACATACTCGGAGAGGCAAGGATGCGGCATCCTCCCTCCGTCCATGGGATCTAGCTGTGGAATGAATCTCCAGGGGTGATTAGTCAAATCCAGAGATGGGGGTCATATTTAAAACATGCTGCAAAACCTTCTCCTTTACCAAAGCCTTACCACTGTAATCAGAATGGATCTCGTAGCTCTAACCCCACCCTCATAGCTGCCCCCTTCTCTCACTACAGACAGATTCACATGGCTATGAAGTAGCTGTGGTGGCACACAGAATGGACTTGTGTCCGGTACGGTTCTGTGCAAGTTTTCTTTCAGCAAGCATCAGTATGGGAGGTTTTCGGTTTCTTAAATCCCTCAAAATTGCATCTTCCAACTTCACTGATCGCTGGCCCTGTGCTCTGCTTCCTTCAACTTCATCTCTATGAACCTTCTGTAAAAGCACCCCTTCATCTGCATGGTGGACGTGAACGTCCCAATGCTGTCGCCTTGTTCTCAACTGCTGCAAGACTTCAATTTGCTGGGGTCCTCCAACTATCTCCTCATTTGTGACAAAAATCAAACCACCAGCTGTTAAGAAGGTGCTGTAACTTCCGACACTAAAAACCGTTCAGTCGTCTCTCCTCAGTTGTTTTTAATGGCCATGTTTCTGCTCCATGTAACAGAGCTGTCATCACCACTGCACTGAACATGCATATCTTAGCTGTCACGCAGACATCCCGCTGCCCAAACAGAGGCCTCTGGAGATGCTGAAATGCCATTGACGCAAGACCGATCAGATGTGTAACTTCTTCGGCTGTAGAGCGTCCTGCTGTCAGCTAACTACCCAGATAGATAAAACTATCCACCCATTCAGTGATGTTGCCATCTACGTACAGAATCAGCAGGCCATTCAGTTCCGTTTTATAGGGGGCATGAATAGTTTTGGTTTTATCACCATTGATCTTAGTCCCAAAGTTTCTGCAGTTTTTTGCTGCTCTTCCAGCAGCACCTATAGTCTCTCTAACTAAGGCAATATCATTCCCATCCTCAAGATCCTCTAAAGAGGACTCTTTAAATTTTACACCTCCTAGTTTGGCCTTAATCTGCTTTGTCATCACTTAGTCCATTAGCACATTAAACAACATAGATGCGAGAACGCAGCCCTGACGTATTTCTGATTCTACAGAAAACCAGTTCGTAAGACAACCGTTGACCCACTCACAGTTAAACATGCCATGGTGCAGTTCCCCCACCGGGGACACTAAATCCTCAAGCACCCCCTGCTGGCGTGGCACTTGCCACAGGGCGGATCAGTGCACTGGGTCAAAAGGTGCTGCAAAGTCTATAGAGAAAAGTTAACGTTCTTTTGTCGCCCTCGTCATTTTCCCAATAACGATTGAAAGAACAAACGGAGCATGGACTGTAGACCGGCCTGTGTGGGAGCCACACCGGTTGGCTCTCATTTTGGGGGCTGAGACAGCATTTCAATCGCTTCAGTATGATGAGTGTGAACAGTTTCCCTGGGACTACCAGCAATGTTGTTCCCTGCTGATTTGAACTCACTGATCAGTCTTTTTTTCTAAAGAGGTCTGATGAAGTCCCTCTTCCAATCTTCTGGAATGTGACCAGTTTTCCAAACTTTTAAGACAACTCCATGAAGCCAGTGAACTAAATCCCAGGCCTCCACCCTTTAGCAGTTGTGTTGAAATCTTCTCAAGACCAGTTGCTTTATTGTTTTGTAACTGTTTGACCACAAGTATTACTTTCTCTCCTGTTACTGACCTGCTTCCTGCTGAATTCGGTTTTGGATTAAGTGGCAGGTTACATCTTGGTGGGGCTCAGTTCACTAATTCACAAAAATACTCGTGCCGACACTTAAAGTGGGCATCAAACTTCTGGTGGATTATCTATTTTTGTCCTTAATGGGTGGAAGCCATGAGAATGGACATCCAATGTGAACCTTTAGAGTCTTAAATACGCATTTCCTCCTCTCTTCACTGGCTTGACTCCCATCTTCCAGTACAACCATTCTGGACTGCACCTCTTTTTTTCCCCCTTTTTTTTCATTCTCATTAGTCCCAGATGTTCTCCAGCAATATCTGTGATAGAATCCCAAAATGAAAGTCCACTCCTCCTCAATGCTAGACAGTTGGTCATCCAATATAGAATATTTGTTGGAAATTGCTACCATTTAACTATCACATAAGAATGGCCATACTGGGTCAGACCAATGGTTCATCTAGCCCAGTATCCTGTCTCTGACAGCAACCAGTGCCAGATGCTTCAGAGGGAATGAACAGAACAGGGCAATTTTGAGTGATCCAGCTTCTACCAACTGGAAGTTTAGGGACAACTGGAGCATGGGATTGCAACCCTGACCATCTTGGCTAAGACCCATTGATGGACATATTCTCTATAAACTTAACCATTTCTTTTTTGAACCCAGTTATAGTTGTGGTTTCACAACATCCCCTGGCAACGAGTTCCACAGTGAATGCATTGTGTGAAGTAGTATTAGTGATCGCTTCAACTTGAAGCTTGTCAACATTAATGCTTCAGGTACCCATATTTGGAAGGAACTTTATTAAACAGAACATTATTGTTGCTATTAAGAGTCGGTGATCAGATTCCAGAGTAAGATCAGCATTCCCAAATACACATCCATCCTGGATGAGTTTAGTCAAGGGTTTCCAAACTAGAATGTGATCCAAGGTTACACAGTCACCCGATGGATATTGAAACGTGTGCTTACGGCAATTCTTGTGCTGAAACCAGGCAGCCATTAAAAACAGTCCACGGGAGGAAACAAATTCTAACAGACGCGCTCCATTGTCTGATCAGTCTTCTGGTAAGCCGTGTGGTTCCACTAGCGATTCAGATCCAGTTCTGTTATGCCCAGTTTTCATGTTCATATCTCTTAAGGTGACAACATGGGGCGACGTACTAGATACATCATCTCACATGGCATAAAAAATATCTTTTCCGCATCATGCTCCATGAGAGGCAAGGCCTATGCACAAATAACTACTGCACATCCTGCTTTTGAAAATGGAGGCTATCAGGTGTGGAGAAGCCTGGCAAGTCAATAGCGCTGATTGTGCCCTTGGGGACAAAACCAGAGCAACACCAGTGCGACTGTCAGATGCATCCTGGCATGCACCAGTTTTGAAAGGTCTGACCACAGCGAGTCAGAGCTGAGCTGTCCGTGTTCAAACTTCTCCGCGTCTCCTGCATGGCACATGTATCGGTATTACATTTTTCTGATACTCAGAAACTGATGTCGCTGGATGTACCAGCTTCACATGAGGCTCTTCTCCCAGTCTCTGGTTTATGGAAGATCCATCGTCATACAGTCCAACTCCTCTGCATGTCGGATCAGATTTAGATGAATCCTGAAGCTTGGCTCAGTTCCAGTAGCAAAGAAAATTGGTGAAGTTTCGTGTCCTTTTTTCCTCCTCTACCCCAAGGAGAAATATTATACCCCAGAAAGGGATGAGACCCAGGGACTGCTTGACGTCTTCTACGGACTTTGTTATTGAAAATAGCTTTTACACAGAAGGTGCTCAAATACGATAGTGATGGGTGCCCGTAGAAAGCTCTAAGAGAGACAATGTGCTCTCTAGGGGTCATCCTGCTTTGGAGGGGCATGGGCAGCTGCGCAATGGCCCAGCGGCAACCCACTTCAGCCTCAGGAAAAGAGCGTTGCATTAGGCCTGCGTGGAGACCCACATCTGAGAGGAAATATTGCAGACTTCTGGCTGGACATCAGCTGTCCTGGCCAGTGCGATCTGGGGGTTTGGGAACAGTGATGGCTGCAGTAAGACACATGCCCTTTAAGGCGGTGTGTTGTTTTGGTGACCAGAAGGCGATGTTGGCTCCTGCATCTGCCTCCTGATTATTTCCTCTTCCTTCTGACCTCACCTGCAGCTTCCCCTAGGTTCAGGTTGGGCCCCTCGGCTTTTGTCCTTGTTCCAGGCACCCCACGACACTGGGAAGACAGGGAACCAGCATTGTCTGTGCTGGATGTGACAGCCAGAAGCTGACCACACTGTAGGTGTTATACCACTAGAGCAGGGTGAGAAAGGGTTTTCCTGTCCAGAGAGAATTCTTACGTTTTGGAAGCATTCTCCTCCCCAACTGGGACAAAAAGAAAAAAGAAATTTCCAAAAAAAATTGTTCCCAAACCAATAATCCAAAAACCATTTCAGATTAGGTCAATGAAAAAGTTTCCATTAGCTTTCAACTGATTTCCCCCCTTTAAAAAAATAAACTATAAATTTACCTCAATTTCCAAATGAAAAGTCATTTCAAAGAAAAAAACCCTGAACTTTTCCATTTAAAAATGTTGAAACAGGAGGGGAGGAAGGAGGGATTGATAATTTAGAAACTTTTTTTTCAATTGTTTTTTTCAAATGGAAAATTACTCAAAACAGACGTGTTCCCAGGAACAGTTTCAGTTTTGTTGCATTGGCATTTTTCAATGGAGAAAATTTCCCCCCCCCCCTAATTGTGCTACAAAGATTGGAGGTAAGCCAATGGCATTGAACCTCATAGGATCCCACAAGGGAGAGACCTCCTGGCAGAGAAGTTGCCCATATCGGGCCATGAGTTGTGATTATACCCTCTTTGTCTGACCATCAACATCTCGCAGCTCCCTCTTCCTCTGGGAATGCAGGCCACTGACTCTGTGACAGGCTCCAGGGCTGAGCTGTGAGCGGCCAAAAAGTCATTCTTTAACCCAGCCTAACCTGTTGAAAATATGCCCACTTTAATCTCTCTTTCAGGGAGGTCTCTTAAAACTGCAGATCACCTCAGTGTAGACCTGACACCATCGTCACTTGTATTGCAGCGATGCTTAGAGATGCAAAATGAGATCAGCATTAGCAAGAGCATTGCCAGCAGATCGCGGGAAGTGATTATTCCCCTCTATTCGGCATTCATGAGGCCGCATTTGGAGTATTGCGCCAGTTTTGGGCCCCCCACTACAAAAAGGATGTGGATAAGTTGGAGAGAGTCCAGCGGAGGGCAACAAAAATGATTAGGGGGCTGGAGCACAAGACTTATGAGGAGAGGCTGAGGGAACTAGGCCTGTTTAGTCTGCAGAAGAGAAGAATGAGGGGGGATTTGATAGCAGCCTTTAACTACCTGAAAGGGGGTTCCAGGGAGGATGGAGCTAGGCTGTTTTCAGTGGTGGTAGATGACAGAACAAGGAGCAATGGTCTCAAGTTGCAGTGGGGGAGGTCTAGGTTGGACATTAGGAAAAAGTTTTTCACTAGGAGGGTGGTGAAGCACTGGAATGGGTTACCTAGGGAGGTGGTGGCAACTCCATCTTTAGAGGTTTTTAAGATGAGGCTTGACAAGACCCTCGCTGGGATGATTTAGCTGAGGATAGTCCTGCTTTGAGCAGGGGGTTGGACTAGATACCTCCTGAGGTCCCTTTCAACTCTAATCTTCTATGATTCTATCAGGGTCCCATTGTGCTAGGCACTGTACAAACACAGTCAGAGTCTGTCTCTGCCCAGAAGAGCATACAATCAAAACCGTCATGATTAAGGTTGAAGTGATGGGACAAAGGCCATGGAGCACGTCAGTGGCAGAGCTGGGACTAGAACCCCAACATCTTGACTGAACAGTCCAACACGGTAGCTCCCCACACCATGCATTAACAATAGGGCCTTAAATACTCTTCAGTGACACATCCTGGACCAAATGTTTCCCAAACAAGCCCCTCCCTCCCTTCTTGTTTCTCTCTTGTTCCTGCGTGCTGCTCCTAATAACGTCCAGATACAGTAACCAGGGGTGGCAGAATGCAGACGATTGGCTCGCGGGCTGTGACTTGGTTTGCCATGGAATCCAAACAAGAGAAAGGTCACCTCAGCCCACGCAGCTGTCTCTTTGTCAAACAAGGCAGGAGAACATTTCCATGAACGGTAAATCAGTCTGAAAAACCAGCCTCCCATTCTGAGCCGGCCGGTGGCCACAGCAGCATCTCAACTCGACTGCCTCCTAATATAATCCCTTCCACTTCTCTGTATGCCTGGCAGATAATAAACCCTGTTTGTGGAGGTCATTCCTGCACAGCTGGAAACAGTGCGGTCGCCCGGCCTCAAGCTAGGCTGAATAAGAACCTCGCATTGTTTTATTTTGCAGTTATAGGTCTTCTGGGCTGGTCTTCTCTAACCCAGGAGCAGACCAGGCAGTGGGACAGATCCAGCCCAGATGTAAGTCAGTGGAGTTGCACCTGCTTACACCAATGGTGGATTTGATTCAATTAATGATTGCCAGCAATTCTTACTGTGCATTAGACCACACAGACCGAGGTTGTTCTCATTGAATCAAGGACAAAGCTATCCTTGATTTCAAGGTCCCAGGTGAATCCAAAGCTTCCAGGAGCGGGGGCTGTATGGTCAGCTTGCCGGGAGCTTCTATGGTGCACCTGTACATGCATAAGGCATTTTATAGCCCCCCCAAACTATAATGCTTGCTTGTGTTGTATCTTCTCATTGAAGAAGAGAAACCATTTGTGGTTGGAGATCAGCCTCAGAGGATCACCTCTGTGGTCACTGTACATTCAGTGAGAGGGCAAAAGCATTCACTTTCAGATAAAAATGGAAGCTTGCCGGATTAGAGGAGACTGATGGGAGAGGCGAGTGGAGTTACATAAGCATAGGACTGAGCACAAGGAACTGAATTTTAAGCCTGGCTCCGACGTTGGGTCACTCTGTCCTTGGCAAGTTGCTTCCCTGCCATGTGCCTCAGTTCCCCCATCTGTGAAATGGGGATATTAATAATACCTATCTCTCTGGAGTGTCGTTGGAGGCTCAGTTAAAATTTTGCAAGCTGCTTTGAAGAGGAAAAGAGTTATTATTGTTAGAATGGCCAATCTCCGTTCCATTCCACCCTGCCCCGCATTCAAGAGCGGCATGCACTGCGGGGCATCAGGAAAGCAGAAGGCTCGTTTACCCTTCAACGGGCAATCACACAAACATGTGTTCTAAAGATGAGCTGGGGCATAGAATTAAGATCCAGATCCAAACTTTAAAACCTCTCCTTGCTCAGAACTGTTCAGATCCAAGTTACTGGTCTAGATGGGGACTGTGTGTGCAAATGGCTTATAATATATAGGATGGTCCAAAACAAAAACAAACCCTAAAGAAGAATCAGAATTTTCTATTAACTTCTACGGACCTTTTCCATAAGTTATATGCAGGGCTGTAGCCATGCCAGTCCCAGGAAATTAGGGAGACAAGATAGGTGAGGTAATATCTTTTATTGGACCAACTTCTGTTGGCGAGAGAGACAAGCTTTCGAAAGATATTACCTCACCCTCTGTGTCTCTTTTCCATAAGTGGCAGTCTGGATCGCCTAATCTTCAGCCTCAAATCTGGATTGTCATCTCTAATACTAGGACTGGGTGAACAATCCATATCAAGAAACTTGGGGGCTCTGAACATAAAGCAAACTCCTTTCTCTGCTTCAAGTCAGATCGGCTCACCAAGCAGTTGGTATTTTGCCTCCCTTCCGCAGTGCCTGTGTTGAGCTAATAAACGGGAGACCAAAAACAGAGAGAGGCTGTTCTTGGCACGTTAATGACCTGGCCGAAACAAGGAAGCATTAACAAATCTCTTTCTGAAGCCCATTCTAGCAACGTGTGCAGCCCAAGTTCTCAAGCTGAGGGGGTTGGGATTTGGAGGCTGAAGAGAACTGGTTGGGAATTTTTCGACTCAACCATTTTTTCTGGAGGAATTGGTTGAAACAGAAGCTTTTCACAGAAATGTATCAGTCACAATAAAGTTTTTCTCAGATCTGAACCAGAGAGACAGAAGCATGGCTGGTTGGGGGGTGGCATGTCGGTGGTCGTGGGACCAGCAGGGTCAAAGGCCTGGTCTGCCCCAACTCAGAGCAAGGAGTGTGAACTGGGGTCATCCATACGTCAGATGAGTGCCCTAATTACTGGCCTACAGAGGCGGTGCTCTCCGGCTTACTGAATAATCAATACAAAGGGAACAGCTCCAAGAGTAGACAGAGCATAACTAACTGCGTAGCCCAGTGCTTAGGACTCTCACCTCACATGCAGGAAACCAGTCCTGGGCTGTGAACCTGGCTAGAACAAAAACCAGTCGTAAAATGGAATTTTTGCTTTCTGGCCAGCCCTAAAGCTGAGCCAATTGTTAGTTTGCATTCCACGTCCTTTGAAACAAGCCATGGCCCTGAACTGCAAACTTTGGATCAGTTTCCCCCCCTCCGCCCCCAGGTTGGAGGGTGTTTGTAAAGGCTTGATCCAAAATCCCACAGCCAGAGATAGGGGCCCAGGTATGAAGTTTGGCTCTCCAGGCAGGTCTGAAGGTCCCCAGGGGGTTGGATGGGACCCATTGCTATAGGAAATGTGAGTGCTTTGACAAGGGGATTTGAACGGCTGCCTAGTTTTCACTGAGTCTGTCAATTACACTTCTGAGTCCTCTGATGAAATGCTCTTTTGTAACTTCTTGCAGTCACACTCCTCAGTGAATCACATCAGATACCCCTGGGAAAGGATGGAAAAAACAACTTTGTCTCTTTTTAGCCACCGGTGGAAGGCCAGTGGGAAGAGGCTGTTTTCTGGCAGGACCACGAGTTTGGTCGTGCTCTCACTGATCCTCACTGCAACCGGAGAGCAGATCTGAACACACCGTTTCGTATTCTTCTGCCTCTGGAGATAGCACTATTCCCATGCAAGTTAACGCACCACCCTTGGAGTTGAGCTGGGAGCCAGGCAGATCAAAAGAGCCAGAGCATAAACACAGCCGTCGTCCGTTCATCGCAATCTGCCGTAAACGTCAGTAGCTTGACAGCTGCCAATCAGCCTCTCAACGCCATCATTGCCAGTGCCGGCAAAACACCAAAAATACACCCAGCTTGAGTCATGGGGAATTGGTTGCGCAACTTTATTTTTTTAAAATGTTTTTTTGACCTGCAAAAAAAATAATGGTAAACGAGCTCCTTGAATCCTGTCTGTTCCGATGATCTGAGCTGATTCCATTTCAATTAGCACATTAATAGCTAGGTGAGGTTCCCCACACAGGTGCGAAGGTAGCAAGATTTATGAATCCACAGCTGTTTTCTTGCTGTTCCAGGATCCTGATTCACACTCCTCGCTGATACACAAGGTGTGCCTGCCAATTCTTGGTGAAAAACAAACTGAACGGAAAGGGGTCATTTCCCAGAATCCCCTAGCGCTGGTGAGAAAAATAAAATCATATTGCGATAGTAACTATATACCCTAACTGAGAGCAAGGCTCCTTTGTGCCAGGTGCTGTAGAAATACATAGCAAGAGACAGTCCCCATATCTAAGAGCTTACAATCAAAATAGACAAGACAGACAAAGGGAGTGTTCCCCGTTTACAGAAGGGGACCTGGCACAGAGAGATTGAGTTGATTTGCCTGAAATAACACAGGGAGCCTGTGACAGAGCAGGGAATTGAGCGCGTGTCACTGGGAACCCACTCTAAGGCCTTGGCCATAAGATCATTCTTTGGTGACAATGTTAGGAGAGCTTTCTAGAGCGGGTCAGCTAAAAGCTGTACTAACTGACACATTGTGCTCCTCTATATCCGTCTCTACAGTCTCTATTTCCCCTCCCCTTCCCCACAGCCACTCAGACTTTTGTCCGTCTCTCCCTTCCCCTACGCCAGAGAAAGTTCTTCGCCTTACCTCTCTGCGCAGCATCTTCTCTTCTTCAGCCTAGCCCCTCCAATCCACTTCCAACATCTGTCACCAAGAACCCCTGTGCCTCCCGGTCCCGACATGAGCTGCTAAGTGCCTTTGTCCTGCTGCTTCTAGCGTGGCCAGGGTAGGAATAACAGCCTCCCCAGCAGGTCTGGGGCTCAGCACCTTCACGTCTACCTTTGAGCCTCGTCTTTCTGCTCCCTGCCCCAGGAAGTGCGCCAGGCCCTAGCAGAACCAAGAGCAGTTTCGACCAAATGCTTGGGGAAATGATGCCATGAGGGGGGAGTCTTGTGGTTAGAGCACTGGCATGGGACGCCAGGAAACCTAGGATCTTGTCTTGGCTCTGACACTGGCCTGTTTTATGCCCCTGGGCATGTCACCTTGCTGCTCTGTGCCTGTTTCCCCATCTATGGCATGGGGATAATGATATTGTGACCCCCACTGCACAGTGCTTTGGGATCTACTGATGAAGAAGGTTAGATGAGAGCTAGGAATGACTATTAAATAGTTCTCTTTCCCCAGTCCTTAGGGTTACAGACTAAATTCCTTGCTCAGGCAAAACTCCCACTGAAGGGGGTAATCAGATCTGAACAAGGACTTCAGGCATTAGCCCTTTGGTTTTGTGGTGGTCTTTGGTTCATCACTGCTTAGCGGCCACCTCTTTTCTGAGTCATCTGCACTCCTGTGCCCATCTGGTTTGTTCAC
This sequence comes from Mesoclemmys tuberculata, assembly GCA_007922155.1. Classification (NCBI taxonomy): domain Eukaryota; kingdom Metazoa; phylum Chordata; order Testudines; family Chelidae; genus Mesoclemmys; species Mesoclemmys tuberculata. The sequence continues at coordinate 3,640,593 of ML675627.1, read as the reverse complement.
CTGCAGAACATTCGCACTGAGCCTTGCTCTTCCAAGCCTGGTTACTTGGGTCGTAAACGTCTTGCCTGGTTTTGATAAAAGACGTCTAAGATCCCCCCTGGTTACCAGGATGCCTAGGTGCTAGCGAGCTCACCCAGTCAGCCTGTATCTCAGGATGGCTGCATCTGATAACCTCACAGTTTGCCTGCCTGGTCTCAGCGCTCGGGGTTGGTGTTCCTCCTCTGGGTCTGCTCCTATCAATCCCAGAGAAGCTGCCAAGGAGGTGGAATACATCTCCAGGCGCTGCTCTTTGTCTCTTCCCCGGGAATAAAACTCCCCGACCTGCTTCGACACCCACGCAGGGCACTCCTTAGTCGCAGTTTCTCTGATTACTTCTTCCCTGCTCTCCAGTTAAGCCACCCATGCCCTTGAGAAACTGTGATCTGCTCCCACTCTTGCTAAAACCATCCCCGCCCAGTAGAAACGCCCAGAGCTACTCCTACCATCTTTCGTTATGGGACAGTTTGTCTAGGGAGCAGGGTGAATCTCCTAAGTTTCACTGTGCAGGACCCTAATTATCCTCAGGCCCGGAGTTCACCTTCCGGTTATGGGTATTTAGTAGTCATTACACACATGAAGAAACGTAACTACTGTGTAATTCTGAGGCTGCCATCTTGGCAGCTGTGCCCGGAATTGAACCGGGCACCTCCAAAGCAAAAAGCACAGCTGGAGCTAACACTCCAGAGCTGGGCTGGACGAATCAATTCATCTCCTCTGTGGATGGACACAGAGAGAAACCCTTCACACACACTCGCCAGTGGTTCATGATTTAGTTTTTGTATTCTGTAGTGTACCCTTTTGGTCTTTCTCCTGTTAACTCGTGAACCATCATACTAGGTCAGACCAATGGTCCATCTAGCCCAGCATCCTATCTTACAACAGTGGCCAGTGCCAGGTATTCCAGAGGAAAAGAATAAAACAGGTAATCATCAAGTGATCTGTCCCATCGGCCATTTCCAGCCAATCCCTGCCCATCCTGGCTAATAGCCATTGCTGGACCTATCCTCCAGGAACTTAGCTAGTTCTTTTTTGAAACCCATTATAGTCTTGGCTTTCACAACATCCTCTGGCAAGGAGTTCCACATGTTGACTGTGCGTGGTGTGAAGAAACCCTTCCTTTTGTTCATTTTAAACCTGCTGCCTATTCATTTCATTTGGTGAGCCCCTAGTTCCGGTGTTATGAGAAGGAGTAAATAACACTTCCTTATTTACTTTCTCCATACCACTCATGATTTTACAGACCTCTATCATGCCGTCCCTTAGTCATCTCTTTTCCAAACTGTAAAGGCCCAGTCTTATTAATCTCTCCTCACATGGAAGCTTTTCCATAACCCTAAGCTTTGTTTCCCTCTCGAGTCTTTTTTCCTCTGGATAATGGTTCAATGACTTAAAATGAATGAATTTCAGCTGACCCAGCGGTCTGTGACTAAAACACACTTACGGGTTAGCTCTGTCACACGGCTCGCCGGGGGCACGTTGAGGGTTCTTTGGGTAGGGTACAAACCCACCGACCCATGGCAGTGAGATTTAGAGCCTGGGTTTTCAGGATTGGGCTCCTGCTATGGTAGTAAAAATAGCGAGGCAGGCATTCTGGCTTGGGCTGAAGCGTGGGCACTGATTGCCACCCCCGTCCCTGAGCTGAAATGATCCCTTGGCTAGCGCGTGCCCAAGTCTGTACACACAGGCTCTGAGATGCGCTGCCCTGGGTTTTCCCCTCTCGCAGCATGACTTGTCTGCCCGGGAGGATGAGGGCAGTGTCTAGCACATTGTAGCAGCTACAGAAACATAGCAGCTCTTCTCCATTCATTACTTGTGGTGTGCAAATGGAACCCAGGATAACTCACATGGTACCGTTTCTGCGCTGTGTTTGAGTGACTGGCTTTTTAACTCACAGGCCATCCCACTCCTCAACTTGTTCTTATGGGCAAGATGGGTTTATACAGGAGAGGAAAGAAAAAAAAAATAGCAAAAAAACCGCAGCAACCACCCAGCCATTTCCCAAACACTTATGCAAACAGAAACCCGTTCCCGGTCTGAACAAATCTGGCTCGCAATCCTGTAATCGGATCCATGGCATGGAAGGGTCAGGGGCATGGTCAAATCAAACAATCATTTCAATTGGGTATCAATTTTTCAGCCAGCTACGCTGCCCACTCCAGAGATACGAATTAGGAGGAAGTCTTCAACCAGATTGATTTCTATGGTCATAGCAAAATTTACTCCTGCTTGGATCTTTTTCAAGTGTCATAAATTGAGTCCAGTATTTTTTTTTAAATTGTCTTTGTGGATTTATCTTAACAAGGACTTTATAAATATTAATCAGAACTCCATCTACCCTCCCCCTTCACCCTGAATAATGAGTATCTGAATTGACCCAATGCATATAAATATACATATTGGTTACATTAATGGACACTGATTTATTACCCAAGCAAGAGACTTCATCAGTTTTCATCTGGATCTTTTTCAATGGGACATAAATTCACGTTTGCTACCGGCTGTTGTTTTTTTAAAATGGATTTATCGGAATGGGGACTTCGCTAATTTATTTTACAGCTTTCTGTGGATGTGGAATAATTACAGTTAGGAATTTATCCCCCTCCTCTTTTCCACCATCCACGTTCCCCCTGGCTAATTTCCCTCTGAAAAGACAGCTGATATTTGGTCAAGTTAGGCAATCCTAGATGGTCAAGGTTTTCAGAGCAACTAGTGGCTTTGATCGCCAAAGTCAAGGGCTGATTTTCAAAGCGGAGGGGGTGGTTTCTCAGTACTTTCTGAAAATCAGAGCCTGACCCCTTTACGAGGTCTCAAACTGGGCACCCACACATCAGCAGCACCTAGAATCACTCATCCCTTTGGCAAATCTTGCCTTATAAACCTATTTCAGGAGTGGGATTGGCGCACTGGTCAGGGAGCATCTCTTTGTTCTGTGTTTGTACAGCCCATAGCACAATGGGGTCTAGCCCAAGATTAGGGCTGCTGGGTGCCACAGTAAAGTAAATAAGAATGGGGGGTCCTCACTGCATAGGGGTGATGGAGATGGGGGGACCCTTAACTCACTGTCCCAAGCCTCCACAGCCTCCTCACCTATAATGAGGCATCGCTTTACACTATGGATGCCCGAACCATGGCAGAGAATTCCTAACCACGCCCTGGTTTTGGATCCTACAGAAAACCTGATTTTTGTTGTTGCTGGCTTAGCCTGAAGGTTGAGCAAGTGCCCATGGAACAGTAGCCTGGGCTCCCAGGAATGTTCTCTGCACACAGATTTGTATTATTTACATCACAGAGCAGAAAGCACAGCCAAGTCGTTTACAAAGCAAAGGGCGTGCTGGCAGGGCAAGCAGAGTTCATCTCAATTAAGAGCAAGACACGGTAGACCTTGCATCAAAGTGTCGAGGGAAGAAGAATATGCATTGCTGTCTCATAGCATCTTTCACATGGGGATTTCTAAACACCTGATGAACAGTATCTATGTGCCATGACACCCTGGGAGGCAAATATCCTCTCCCTCGTAGAGGTGGGGAAAGTGAGGCCCAGTTCCTCAACGACGCCTTGCCCCGTGGATATCAATGGGAGTTAGGAGCCTAAATATCTTTGAGAATTGGGTCAGAGAGGTGTGTTCTGTTCTATGTGGGTTTTTATAGCATGCTCGTCACTCTAGCATCTGAGCGCCTTCCAGTGCTGCACGAAGCAACGTGGCGACACAGCTGGCTCCTGTTGTTTGCAGGTGAAGTCATTTGCCTCGGGGCACAGCAAACCACGGGCGGAGCTGGGAACACAACCCTGACTCCAGACTCCTGCTTTGATCACAAAAACGCGCTGCTGTCCCAAGCCAGGAACGGGGCCCCTGCCGCGGGCACTGACGGCCAGCCCCCTGCTCCCACCACGGCACTGCACCCGCCTTGTCCACGTAGCGTGCCCTGGCCTAGCATTACCCAACAAGCGGCTCTCAATCGGCCCGCTCCATCGATCTGGAAGTCAACGCGTTAAAACCACCCCTCCAAGTGGCGCAACGCCACTGCCGGGTAGAAGTGGAGTTACGGAGTTGACGGGAGTTACGCAAGCTTAACTCCCATCGACTGCCGCCGAATTTGAGGGTAAGTGCAGCTCAGGCCTTAGTTGACTTTAGTCCCACTTGCTAAATGAGCTAATTTGCTAATTGTCAGCACTGCCTTAGGGGAAGAGCGCCACCTGCTGAAGCATCACTGAGAACAGCACCTGACCCATGCGCTGCACATCCGAAGCATGGAGCATACCTAAACACAACATATGGCCATTTCTGTTCAATCAATGCCGTGTTTGCTGCAGAGCACCGCGCTTCTGGAGCGGGCATGTCTCAGCTGCAATATAAAAACAGGCTCTGTTGCACTCATCGCCATTAAGGAACCCCTTGAGCTGACTTGTCACAAGAATAGGGGTATTTGCCCAGCTGGGTATTCCATCTAGGTGTTCCTACCGAGCCCATATTATCTGAACACCTATCCCACGTCTAGGTCACTGGCTTCAATCCAGCACCCTCAGTGACAAACTAGTGGTCTCCACATTAGGTAGTTATAGACCTGGGTCGTAACGTGAAGGTGTTCTTCAGACACCCCAACCCTCCCTCTTTCTTGTGTTTTAGATACAAATTGAATATGGAAACCACCATTGCTTTTGATTTTACAAAACCAAAGTGTGATCGATGCAGTCTCCCATCTCTTGCTCATTACATACCGCCTTTCTAAGTCCTCCCCATGAGTTTCATTTGACTACGGTGCCCCGCTTCATCTCTCATAGAATCATAGAATATTAGAGTTGGAAGGGATCTCAGGAGGTATCTAGTCCAACCCCCTGCTCAAAGCAGGACTATCCTCAGCTAAATCATCCCGGCGAGGGTTTTGTCAAGCCCCAGCTTAAAAACCTCTAAAGATGGAGATGCCACCACCTCCCTAGGTAACACATTCCAGCGCTTCACCACCCTCCTAGTGAAAAACTTTTTCCTAATGTCCAACCTAGACCTCCCCCACTGCAACTTGAGACCATTGCTCCTTGTTCTGTCATCTACCACCACTGAGAACAGCCTAGCTCCATCCTCCCTGGAACCCCTTTTCAGGTAGTTAAAGGCTGCTATCAAATCCCCCCTCATTCTTCTCTTCTGCAGACTAAACAGGCCTAGTTCCCTCAGCCTCTCCTCATAAGTCTTGTGCTCCAGCCCCCTAATCATTTTTGTTGCCCTCCGTTGGACTCTCTCCAACTTGTCCACATCCTTTTTGTAGTGGGGGGCCCAAAACTGGACACAATACTGCAAATGCGGCCTCACCAATGCTCACCTCATCCCACGCTATCGTGTAGTACAGCTGTATGCTGGTAAAATGGTGGCCATTTTACACCCCAGAGGTGGCTGTATATAATCCTCACATGAAGGGGATCTTACATAAATAGTCCTTGTTCCTGGATTGCAGTGCTGTGCTCAGACTTTGCACAAAGGGTCCTTCTGGATGGAAAGTGCTATAGACATGGAAGATCTGTAATGTAACTAACAGCTGGCCTGGTGGATAGTCACTTTCCCTGTTTCTTCAGTTGTGAAAGGGGGACAACGATACTGCCCTGCTTTGTGAAGGGCTTTGAGGTCCACTGATGAAAAGCACGAAAGAGGAGCTAGATTTCTCATCACTTCCACGACATGAGGTCAGAAGTGCACTTTCCAAACAATCACCAAACAAGTATCTGGCCTCCAAAGATCCCGAGACTGCCTTAACTGTCACGAGACGCTCTGCTCCTTACAAAATTAGGGTCTTTTCATCTGCCTTCTGGCTTTTGAGCCCTAATGGCGCTTTAGCTTCACAATTTTCAAGCTTCCCTCTGCAGCCATGAGGGGTAGAAGCTTTCATTTAAAGAAGCGAGCGGAGACTCTTTGTGCCAGAGACCACACCAAACACCCTGGGAGTCCTGATAAAATCGTGACACTTGGTGCCCTTGCAGGGCGTCTTCCCACCTTCTTGCTGGGCCTCAGTTTGTTTGCCGCAGTTGCTGGCTAGGGATTTAGGCACCAATTAAAGGTTTTCAGAATGGGAATTAGGTGATTATGTGACTTCAAGGAGCTGGCATTTAGTTCACGAACGAGCAGCTGAAGCTTTTAAGAGGAGATCCCGGATCTGATCCCTGCTAGGCGGCGTTCATAATTGCTGTCAAGGTATGTAGACTGGGCTCCACTCTTTCTGCCGTTTTAATGATTTCTCTATAAACACTACCCAGGACAGGGAGATCCTGAGCTCTGCTTTGACATATACTGGCTGACAACCTCAGAGAATTATGTAAGGGAGAAGGACCCAGTGTTACTGCAGCTCATCACTGACAAACAGCGCCGTCTGCACGAGTGTTTTCAATAAGGGATTCTTGTTTAGTTCACAGCATCCAGAAAGATGTTTACAATAACAGCCATACAAGAAATTACCTCCAAATGCTGTCTTTTGAGCAGGATGTTCTGGGAACCTTAATACCAGGGCTGCTGAAGCAAGAGACGGATATATAAATATAAAGGGAATATGAAAGTAATCAGGAGTTGTTTGGATATGGAGATGCTGCTGTTGTAAACAGATGTTGCTATCCAGCGCCACGGGCAAACCTTTCCGAATGGTGGATTGGAAGCGGGTGAGCTCAGAACAAGATGGACTCAGGCCAAGTTGAGCTGGTTGGAAAGCCTGTGTTGGGAATTGGGTTCCTGTAAAAAACTCTGTGCACTGAGTCAGACCCTAACCTCACCCCACCAATTTGTTCTTCCTGGAGTGTCCAGCAAGAAACAGATCTTATTCCTCTAGGTGAAAAGTTTGGGATCCATGCTTTTTGGGGAAGGGGACAGATGCAGCTGTAACCCCCTTCTTTTTGTGGGTTACTTGGGAGCAGGCAACATTCACCGGTGTGCAAGGGCGCCTCAGGTTGCTAACAACAAAGGAGATCCTGAGTAACCCAGTGATGATGTAGGATAGGTGGGAATCCTCAATCCACCCCTCTGCTGCAGTCCCTTTACTTCTAAAGGAATTTAAAATTGGTGGTGCCTCCATCTGGCTGGCCCTTGCACACACTCAATAGCGGGCCTTGGGAGCTTCCCGGACTAAACCTAGTCTAATAATCATAATCTGTGACATAGATCTAACTCAACAATTGCAATTATGCAAACTAAACATCCAACATACTTAAATTAGAGTTAACACACCTTAACTGAACAAATTGAAGAAATACGGCACAACAGACTGAAATTAAACATCACTGCTATTTTAAATCCACAGGGGCAGCTGAATAAATCAATTAATAAAACCAGTATACAGCAATAAATGAAACTTGTCTAGCTGGCATCTACACTGCCATTACTCACCCACCTCTGGAGCGTGCACCCCTAGCGTGCAGAGCCCTGGCCCCTTTCTTGCGTGGGCGTGCGTGAAGATCTGAAGGAGACAGACAGGCTCTTCTCAGGCCCAATCAAAGTCTGTCTGCTGTGCCCCTTCCTTTACAAGCCCTGCCCCAAACAACAGAGGGTGTGGGAACGTTCACCCCACCTTCACTGCAGCCCCACCTCAGCCAGCTCCAGGCTCAGTCCCTGCCCTGGCTTGGGCAATGCCACCGACCTCCGAAGCTCCCAGCTCGATCACAGCTCCAGCAGGCAGCAGTTTTGGGACCCCAGCAGTGGCCAGCAGCTTCAAGCCTCAGCCGCACCGCACCCCAGCACCAAAAGAGAGCCTTTTCTCTGACTCAGTGGAAGGGGAAGAGTCTCTCTCCTTTTTCCCCAAGGCAGCATGGGAGTTGTAGTCTGTCAGGATCTCCCCAGCTGGGAAACTCCCAATTAAGTCCCCAACCCCCTGAAGTACAGGGTGCCCACACAGCCAGTCACTTGGCATATAGCAGAGTGAAGGCACATGGGTTGTCTGGGCAACTGAAAACCTTCAGCGAAGCTGCCTTCCCAATTCCAACAGGTGATGACCAGAGGTTACCAGAGGTTATTATTTTGTTTTATACTGCAGAGAGGAAGGCTGATTTACGGGGAAAGCGCAGCAGCCGTGCCCCTCCTATAGGGCCAAAACTTGTGAATCAGGCCCTGAGAAATCATGAGGCTGGCTTAAACCCCTCCCCCCATGAGATTTATATAAAAACAATACATTTGGGGGTTATTTGTCTTCAAGATTTTGAGCCTTCAGGGTACATTCAAGTCACAGAGTCAAGCTTTTATCTACAACCCCAAGGGCTAGAAATGTACTTTAAAAAACCAAACACACACACACACACAAAACCCCACGTGAAAGCGGAGATTCTCACTCATCACAAGATTCCAGGACCTGGGGCTTTTACGTAAACACACCAAAAATCATGAGAGTTGGCAGTGCAGCACTGGGGCAGGGATGCAGCAGTCCTGTCTGGTTAGACTGCAAACCCTTTGGTGCAGCGAAGGTCTTTCCCCCCACGGTTTGTGCTGTGCCTAGCACAACAGGGCCTGATCTCAGATGGGACTGCTAGGCGCTGCTAGCATCTAAACAACACTGACAAGAGGAAGAAAGTGGGATTTGAACCATTTTGCCCTTCCCTAAACACTAAAAAAAAGACACAACCATGATTCATGGGGACTGTGACGCCGCCGTGGACGGGGGAACGTGCTGTCGAGTGACGGGTGCATCGTGAGAGCCAATAGGAGGGACTGATGTAATGTCTGGGTAGCTCAATCCAGCTCCTCGCTCTCAGTTATGAAGAAAAGAGAACAGCTCTCTGGGGAATGCCTGGGCCCCCTGCCTCACCCGAGCCCTTTGCACAGTGACTTTAGGGACACACCCTTTGCATCCAACCTCCCTGCACGTCCTAGCATCCTCCAGCACTCTAGGTTTCTTCCTCCAGCAGCCAGAATGGTTCACACTGATGCTTCTGTAGTGAGAGCAAATGCATTAGCGCAGCAGCTTCAGCTCCGCAGTGAAATCTCTGCCCCACCTTTGACCAGGGAGGATTTTATTTGGGGGGCACAGATGTGGAGGAGGTAGGTGACGGCAATGGGGTGTGAGACAGGAGGGGGAGGGGCTGGCTACCACGACTAGATTGACAGTCTGCTCCAGCGAGGAGCCCCAGACCCGGAATAGCAGGAGAGACCTTAGCAGAGCTCTAGGTGAGCAGAGAGCAAGGGGGGCTGGTCAGAAGGATTGGCAGAGTCGTGTGGGGTTACAGTTATACAGTCTGGACCACATCAGCCACCCTATGAATTGAACTTGCGCCCCCGCCCCCTTCAAACTGCTGAAGGAAATTAAGGGAGGTCTCAAGAGAAGATGTCCTCTAACCAGGCATGACAGCCGGCTCCTGTGGGTACGTCTACACTGCCGTGTAGACAGTCCTGCTTGGGTTGGCGCTTAGGTGCTGAGGGTGGGTCTCGGAGCCCGAGTGGGAACATCTACACTGCAGTTGCCAGTGCCACAGTGCAAGCCCCATGAGATCAGAGTCTGTAGCCCTGCGCTCTGAGCCGCACTCCTGCAGGTTTTGTGTTTTGCAGGGTAGATGTAGCCTTTGTGATCCCCGGGGCCATGAGAGCAGAGAAAGATCACTTGGACAAAGGCCTCCTGGAGACACTGGGTTAAACCAGCCGTGACAGATGGGATGGAACCACACTAAACCTCCATGTCATTCAGTATAGGCAGCCCCCCGCCAAAGGGGAATAGGATGCCTAAATGCTCTCTGAACCCTAGTTTTTTGCTTGATGGGGACAAACCCAGTGGGCCTGATTCCAATCTCGTTTAGGCCAGTGTGAATGAGGGCTAGAAGCCTGATCCAAACCCTTTGAAGCTGATGGATTGACTTCAAAGGGCTTTGGATTAGGCCCCAGCACCATTACGGACACGAGCGAACTGGTGTCAGCAGAAGAGCGAGCAGAATCAGACCCAGTGAAGGAAATAAGAGCAGGTGAGTTAGAGAAGGGCTTTTTCTGCCTAACAGATGTGTGTGTGATTATTCAACAGCACCAGAAATAGCTTGACCTGCTAAAATCTTGTTTCTGCTAGTGAGTTCCTCTTGCATTTGACACATAGCTGAGGGTATTTGTTTTTAAATGTGGTTATTGCACCTTTTGCATGGTTTGATATTTGCAAATTTTGATTCCAGAAGATACAATAGTCCCAGAGGAATGTTTTCTGGTAGATTATTTAACAAGCACTTTTGTACCAGGAAATCAGTGAGTTTAACCTAACAAGCAACGAACATGCCAGGGGGATGAATAAATCTAGTTCCCACCTATTAATTTTACAGCCTACATAAAGCAGTGTTGAAGTCAAAAGTATATGTGACCCAAGAAAACATTGCTCATTCTGACACATATATGGTTTAACCTTAGCTTGAACCCTGGCCCTTAGCCTAAATCCAGGAAGCGGACTCCCGGGATGCAGTGGGTTGTGGGTCAGATGTGCGTTCTACCTTATAACAAGTAGGTAAATGTTTGTTAGAAAGGGGGCAGGGTGGTAGAACGAGGGACAGATTTAGTATTTTGTCCAGGTATGTGTGTGTATCATTATGGCACTACACAGCAACTCAGTACAATCAATCCATCCATCAAGTCCTTCATTATCACAATATAATTGCACAATATAATTGCATTGCAATCAGGTCAACGCTTCCTCTTTGGGAGCAGTTTTTGTTTTCTGAGCAACTGCATGACAAATGAAATACATGCTTCATAAGATAGACACTGTGGATAGGAGCGATCAGTTAACTACACTATGTTTTACCCTTTGAAAGAAAAAGGTTTATTTACTTATGGGGGAGAGGCGGGCGGGGAATCAAAAAACAAACAAAAAAACCTCCAGCTTAGTTCCATCACACATGGAACCTACAAATTAGGCAAAAAGCAGATGTTGTTAAGTGAGGGCAACTAACCATGGGCAAAAACTACCAAGGGAAGTTGATGGAGTTTCTATCACCTGATGTCTTCAAATCAAGACTGGCTGCCCTTCTGAAAGGTAGGCTTTAGCAGAAAGAAAACAAAAAAAACACAAGTTACTGGGTGGGTACACAAATAACTGGATGAAATTTAATGACACCTCCCCGCGCTCTCCAGGAGATCAGTCTAGATGATCGAACAGTCCCTTGAGGCCTAAAACTTTATGGAACGTAGAGCCAAACTTCTTTCAGTTACAGCGATGTAAATCTGAAGCAAGTCCCCTGAACTCTTTGGAAGCACTCTGGATTTACACCAGTGTGGGATTTGGACTGTTCTATCCTGCCTAGGATATGGAAGGCAGTGGAGCAGGTGGGGCTAAACATTTGCTGCCAAATTCTAATCAAGCCATTTCAGCCAGAAAACATCAGCAGGAAAAAGGAAGAACATAAAGAATAAGATCAATCAACTCCATGATGCCAGTGAAGCAGGTCTTTTGCAAGAGCATTGGGACCCAAGATCTTTCTGTTGACTTTGGTGGGCTTTGGTTCAGGATGCTTTGAAGACAGTCCAAACCTTCCTACATTCAGGAAGAGGTTCATGCAGCCTAGAAGAGATTCCTCAAAAGAAGCAATTTCACTCACTCGGGCAAAACTCGCATTGCAGAGTTGGTGGTCCCATCTACCAAGCCGAATGTCCTGAGCACTCCCTGTGGCAAAAACCTAATTTGCTTCTGAGCCTCACAAATATTCTGTTTCACTAAACTCAGGCGCAGTTCGGAGAGTGTCAGGTGGCTCATGCTGACTTCTTAACATGAACGATTGGTCTCTACAGACGTCCGTCCCTCATGCATGACCGCAGCATGGAGGATCAATGTTACAGTGCATTCATTCAGACCTTCAGCTTCTGCTTCTGTCCTTCGAAGCAGATTTAGCTTTGGCTGGTAACCAGTCATGAAAATATTGGCTTAGTTTACACTAGCCAAGAATATGGCCCTAGGGGGGGTGTCATTCCACCCTTTCCACCATGACTTGTGGTCTGAAAGTGTTCATGTCTCTCTCTTAAGAACTTGTCTGGCCCCCCGTTACTACAGCATCTGAGCACTTTGTGGTCTTTAGCACATTTGCCTCACAAAACCTCTGGGAAGCAGGGCAGTGCTTTTGTTCCCATTTTACAGATGGGGAACTGAGGCACAGGGAGACTAAGCTCAAGGTCACACATGGAGTCTGTGCAAGAGTAGGGAACTGAACCTGCACCCTGGGACTAATACCTTAGCCAGTGGGCTGTCCTTCCTCTTATCTGTTTCCATTCATCTGCTTGGACTTGTCTTAGCCCTGCAGGTTATGTGCCCTCCTGACCAACAGCAGAGCCCCAGCAATGGTAGCAGCAGCAGCTGCTGCCATCTTGGATTCAGGAAAAGTTACCAGACACGTCCCCTCCCGCTGAATCAGGTAAAGTTACCAGACACGTCCCCTCCCGCTGAATCAGGTAAAGTTACCAGACACGTCCCCTCCCGCTGAATCAGGAAGTTACCAGACACGTCCCCTCCTGCTGACCCCTGGGAATTTTCAGAAATATTTTTATTTGCTTCATTTTTTCCATTAGCTTTTTGTTTTTAATTTTATTTCCTCCAGGGTGACCGAGGCACCGCCGGAGGAGCAGGGAGCCAAGATCTGTGGCCCAAACACTGCGCTCAGATTGGAATAACTGAGTGACTTAGACATCCCAAGATCTTTTGCCCTATACGGGTTGAGGCTTCAAGTCTTTCTGCTTCGGGACACAGGGTCACCATGTTTATTTACAAGCTGTCCCTGTCATCAGAGACAATACGTTATAAATACTTCTGACCGTGGTGCTAAGCCTCACAGACTATCCAGTCACGCTAGGTGTTGACAAAGCACCATGTCAACACCTAGCCCCGTAAATTGACTTCTTCTGGTGCCCCTAGGCTCACGGCCTTGATGTCTCCTTTCTGCCTCACATTTTGTCACTTGTAAAGGCCTCATGCGACCTTGTCTTTAATACCACCCAAGGCTGCCCTTTCCTCAAATTCCTCTGTTTAAACCCTTTGTCCCTCCTCCCCCAATTACTGCAGCCTTTCAGTCCAGTCAGTCCAAAACGGTGCTGCTAATGTCATCTTCTGCTCCTGTTGGTCTACGGACTTCCTGTATCTTCTTGCATCAGAATCCACGGTCTGCATTACAGTCTGCATTCTACTGTAGTCCTTGTCCCACGCCAATTGCGTAGGCGCTCAGCTTCTAGCAATCAGAGCTGGTTGAAAAAATGTCCATGATTTTGTATGCAAAATTTTGAGTTTTAAGTTTCCTGTGAAATTTTTTCAGCATCTCAAGAAAACCCTTGCAACTTTTCAGTGTACAAAAAAATAAAAGAAAATTGGGGGGAGGGGAAATTCTAGTTTTTTAAACAAAAATAAATAAAAAAATAATCAGCCAATCCAAAAACCCAAACAGTTTTGCTGAATTTTTTTCTGGGTCCTTTTATTTGGTTGGAAAAACTGGAAAATGTCAAAAGCCTTTTAAAAAAACAAAACAAAACACACAAACCAAAAACCTATCAACTATATACCTAATCTTGCAGCTCTGATCTCTTTTCCCATCTGTCTCTATCATTGCTCTCATCAATTGCTCCTTTTCTCTGCTCCTGGTTTTGGCCTGCCATGTGGTCCCCTTAACCACCCTCCCGGCTTCTGAGAAAATGATTAATCCTCCACACCATAACAATTATCCGGGGCTATATCTGTTGTGTGTCAGTCTTGCTTTCATTAACCTGTATGGAGCCTGTTTGGATAAATCAGCAACACAGTGGAAGTATTTTGCAATAATTGGCTAGCAGCTGATCCAATTGACTGGGCCTGACTCCACTTAGTCAAACTGGTGTAAAATCTGGAGGCAATCCACCAGCTTCTACAGACATCCACCAAATCCACCCCTGTTTGGTGGAGAACAGAATGTGACACAGTGTATGTAGACCCCATTCTCTGAGGATATAACCACCCTCCAATGCTGGTGTAATTCACTCCCATTGAGACCTGTTGCATACTAAATGGGCTGCCAGGATGAGTGGAGTTATGCAAGAGCCACGGAAAAGGCAAGCAAATTAATTCCAGAGCCAGGAAGACAGACAAGGAAATTCGAATCCCAAGGGGCCCCCGGCTCTAACCACTGAACCATCTCCTTTCAGCAGACAAAAGCTGACGTTCCCACAATCCAGATAGCTTCAGAAACATGACGGAGCCTGCAGTACAACAGGGAAGCAAAGCATTCTGGGCTTTCGGCCCCCTTCTTTCTAACCCCTGAAGGAAGTTAAAGCTATTGAATGTTTTCCTGCACTGTTCGCCTCTAGGCTAGAGTGGAGCCAGCAACAACAACAACAAAAAGCATTGGAGGGGACTCCTTGGCTCGTGATCAGTCTCTGGATGGGATCCTCGCCCCATATACATGCTTTGGATTTTTTAAAATTAACTATGTTTGGTTAAATTCAGCACATATGGAGTCAAGGGACTAAGAGCACTGGGTATCCCCCTGCCCCCCCCTAGATGCATCTGTCATCCTGCCAAAGCCACATTCTCTCCTGCCAGGCTTGCACCTCTCCGGATCAGGTACTGCCAGCTGAGCCCATCTGAGAGCAGCAAACTCATTGCACTTGTGCTCAGCATTGGAAAGGCCTGGTTTGCTGCTGCCCACGTCCTCTGCTGTCACGGACGCTGGTGCAAAAGAGGCATGAAGCGCCGCCATTCTGAGTCACTGGTGCTCTTACGCCCATGCTGTGCATGTGCAAGTAACGCCGCAAAGCTAGGAGCAACAGTGAATCAGGCCCCAAGTGCGATCTTTTCCAGGGAACACGCAACTAGCGCACTAACGCCAAGGACACCATCACCTCACGTCTGCATCCCCCTTTCCAAAGGGCTAGTGGGTCCATTTATTCTAGAGTGCAAGAAGAAAGAAATATCGCCTCCCTCTAAATGCTAATTTGCAGATACATGATTATTTTAGTTGGTTCAAATGAAGCAAATATTCAGCTATAATTTTCATTCCTCAGGCTGAAGCCTAAACCAGTTTGTTCTCCGATAAGATCCTATCGAGAGAGGACACAGCTGGTATTTTATCCAAATTAATGCGTGTCCTGGCTCCGGCACAGCTTATGTTTGTAATGAGCTCAATCTTCATATAATAACACTGCTGAAACAATAAACGTCGTCATTTCGGATCCAATTTGATGTCTGGACTGCAATGCATGAAAACAGTTTGGCTGTAAACTGTCCGTATGAGGGGTGGATAAACTTCGCAAAGGTCGGGTGAAATTTCACACACAGACATGAACGCCAGAGTGACCCGCTGATGGGGGTATGCGTCGTGCTGCCCTCTACAGGGTGGAATTGGAACTGCTCAACTGCGCGCCTGGTGCTGTTCAGAGCTCACTCAAGCGATCTGCTTAATCCATACCCGGTCCCAACGGACTGTGAATAAACCCCTTCAGCGTCACAGAGCCCTGCCAGACCCCAATATAACACTGCCCCCAATATAACAGCCAGTTACAAATACTTACGAGTTGGCCCCTACCAAATCCATCGTTCATTTTGGTCAATTTCATGGATCGAGGATTTTTCGAACAGTCCAGAGTCACGGTTTCCGAAGTCTACGTCTGAAATTTCACGGCCTTGTAACGGTGGGGGTCCCGACTCAAAATGGGCTCATGGGGGGTGTCACAAAGCTAATTTTGGGGGGAGGGGGTCATGGGATTGCCACCTTTACTTCTGTGCTGCTGCTGGCAGAGGAGCTGCCTTCAGACCAGGGCAGCCAGAGAGCAGCCGCTGCTGGCCAGGCACCAAGCGCCAAAGCCAGCAACAGTGCAGAAGTGGGGGGGGGGGCTGCAGGGTATTGGGGTGGGGGGCGAGAGATGGGGTTACCGCACATCTGGGTTTTCCAGACTCCTACCCGGGTTGCGGGCTGCCCGAGCCTGCAGCCAAGAAGATTTCTGCAACCAGGGAAGATTCCTGGAGGTGGATCTGACCTGGCTCCGGGAGTGACGGGGAAGAGGAAGAGGAAGTCCCATCTCTCCCCAGTCCGGGCCAGGACACTGCTGGAGCCCGGCCATGGTAGAAGCCCCTGGCTGGGGTGTCCCCAGCCCTGCCCCTCCCCTACAATAGCCAGATCTCACAGGAGAGATCAGCTTTCCGGGTCCGGGATGTGTTTTTCACAGCCATTAATTTGGCAGGGCCCTACACATCACACAGCATCAGGGGTGTGTGCTCTGCAGTGCCCCCTAATGGTCACCAGTGGCTCTGCCACACCTGCCCCTGGTGGTCTTCTCCCTGGGGTGCTTCAACACACCAGCACGGCCAGGACCAGGCAACACAGGGCCTTCTCAGGGCTGATTTATTGCCACAACACAAACGAAAACACAGGGCCTTACCCCCACCTCCCTGCAGGAGAACCGCTGTCTCTCCAGCTGGGCAAACACGCTTCTTCTTCCCCGAGGTCACCCAGCACCGCACGTGAGCTCCAGCCTGCTCGGCTATTTCCCCAGGCTGTGCCTCAAAGTTTTGCCAAACACAAAACACCCAACTCATCGGCCTCGTCCCAGCCCTCGTCGTTCTAGGGAGGAGGGGGATTCCCCAGACCGTCACCCCAGGCTACACTCTCACCCAATTCCAGGTTGCTCCTCCGAGTCCCTCATCCGGAGTTCAGCCCTCGCCCCACCCTTAACTGGTCCTGGCTCACTGTGGCTGCTACAAACACTGACACCTGGTCTTTCTACCCTACTTCTGCACTCCCAGCTCTGTTTATTTCCCTTCCTGTTTCCTTCCCCTCAGCTGGGATTAATTGCTACAATTAACCCCCCTCTCTAGAAGGCCCTGATCCTAGCCCAATCAATTAACCAATCCGGGGAGGTACAAATTATGGGAATGTCATCTTTTGTTGGCTGGAAGGTGCACGGGCCCTAGCTCAGGGCCCGGGATCCTGTGACACCAGCAACTAAAGTTACTAACAATGCTTGAGATGCCCCGCGCTGTTGCTGGGACTTGCGCGAGCTTCTTGCGGTCAGTCCGCTTGTTGTGGTTGTTCTGTGTCTCCGTTACCTCAACCGGCTGTAGTTCTTTCCTGCCGGAGCCCTTCTCGGGCAAAGCGGCAGCCTCGGTGCCCCTTATCTCCCTCCCTTCTTGGGTTGGAAGTGTCACCCCTTCTAGGTGTCCAGCTGGAGGCCTGCAGGCCCACCTCTCTTGACACCACTGCCCTTTGTGCCTTTCTTGCCCCCTGCAGGGAAGCACAGGGTCACTTGCACAAAGTGGGGGCAGCTCCCAGGACCCCAGATCATTGTTTTTTGGTTGGGCTTTTCTGTTTCTTTATATGTCTGCAAGTCCCCAGTGACGCTGACGTCAGGGTCCAGCCACGTGGGGAGTCTTGTTTTCAGCTGAACAAAATGTCAGCAGGTGACAACCTATTCTTCTCTGGGGCTGCTCTGTAATTTAACAGGGCTAAACACACTTCAGAGTCTGCAACTTTCCTCAGCAGGCACTGAATTATTTTGACCCCGTTCTCCACATTCCCTGAGATTTTCAGTGTTGGCGGGGCTTTGAACTGCTCCTTTCTTCCACTCAGGAAGATCTGCTCCACTTAATTCCTTTCCTCTTGGTACCATGTGGGATTCCATGACCACGCAGCGCATGAGATACTTATAAGAGCTCTGCTTTGTTGCTGCATCCAGTTCAAATGGGTTGTGCCTATCAACCAGAGCTTCGCCGTGCTCCACTCAGATGCTCGGTCCAGAACGCTCAGTCCTTAAAGGCACAGTCCCTGACATCAGGTCGTATGCCCCAGGCTACTACTAACAGACCCTCCTTTAAATCAAATGGCATGGGCCTGTGATTGGAGAGCCGCAGGCTTGGAGCTCTATTTCTCCTGCTGCTGTGACAGTCAAGTAGCCATGGTCCCATGTCTGCAACCTGTCTCTTGTGCCAAAGGCACCCCATAAAACTATATGGGAACTCACCCACCATTGAAATGTAGCCACCTCTGAGCTGAAGCAGTAGCTATTTTAAAAAGCGGGCAGGACAGAAAATGAGGAAAATCATTCATCTTGCAGAGAAAATTTCGGGTAACAGAATGAAATTACCCAAGCAGTGTGTTGGAAGAGAGAAACAAAAACACCCCTGTTTGAGTAAGAAATGCTATATGAACTTTAGTGGCTAGTCTAATGCTATTATATTATTTTGTCACTAGTTGTCTCTGTGCTGTCTTGGAGAATTCCCAAAAGGATACGGTCCCTGGTAAACAACTGGGACAAGGTTGGAACGGAAGCTATTCCTGAAAAGTCTGTTTGTAGTTGGTTATCGTTTTGTTAGTGTTGCCCTTGTTTTTCTATGGATGCCTCCCACCCAAACGTTGGTTGGTGTGTGAGAGGATCCCAGCACAAGGCGGGACCGCTGTCTGCTGCACAGTTTAGTGTAAAGACACAGACCCCCCCCGCTTCAGTGAGTGTAAGATCGATGAAGTCCGTAATAATAACGATAACAGGCATTTATATCATGCTGCATGGGCTAGATTCTCAGCAAGTCAATGGAGCTAAATGAGCGTATACCAGCTGGCTTATATGTTCATAGCACTGTGTAGATATTAATTGGTTAAATTTCGCAAGTGATCAGATTTTACAGATGGGGAAATTGAAGCGGGGTGAAGGCACTTTGCCTAAGGCTAGAGGCAGAACTAGAATCCGGAAGCACCTGACCTCCACCCCTATATTCAGTCCACTAGTGGCTAGCAGGATGAACTATATGACTAGCGACACCCCTCGCCTCATGCCCGCACTCCCCGTGCAATCCTGCAAGAAGACAGGACTTCAGTTATTCCATAGCAGCCGCCCTGCTGAAAACGTAGACACGTCCAATCAAACCAGCAGGAATTCGGAATACTCACATCAACGTGCTCGTGACCAAGGTCACCCATGGTAATGTCCGGGGTCCGCACGCAGTCAGACACTACCTGTTGGGTGTGGTACGCCCAGCTGTGAATGGGACACAGCGCGATTCTTCGGTTACTTTGGGTACACCTACACTACACCTGTTACAGTGTCGCAGCTACAGCAGTGCTGGGGTAGCATCGTAGGGCAGAGGCTTCCCACATCACCAGAAGTCATTTTTCCATCTGTTTAGTTAATCCACTTCTCCAAGAGGCGGTATCTAGGTCCACGGAAGAATTCTTCCATCAACCCGGCTGCACCTTGACTTGTCTACGTGGCACACGGAGCGAACTTTTTCACAGCCCTGAGCGACGTATCTAATTTTTAAGCATACACCTGGCCTTTTTGCTCTGTGTTTGTAAAGTGCCTAGTGCAATGGGGTCCCGGTGCATGACTGTCACTCCATGGTGCTACTGCAATACAAATAAAGAAGGAGAAATCTCCCAGAACCCTGGACACTTCATGTGAGTAGGGCACAATAGAAGCTTGGCACTTCCTCCAAACACCCAAGCCTTGCTAAACTGGTATTCTGGGAACCACGGCCTTTCCAGGAGGAGGTGGGAGGAGTCTCCCCATCCTGCCCGAGGCATAGAAGGAGTGTGAACAAAAGGCTAAGAAAGTTCTACCAAAAACTTCCCAGAACCTTCCAAAGAGGCTCGCTTCAGGGAAGGCGAGGGGTCGGTATTTCCCGTTGGCCTGGTTCAGCCAGGCCCAGGAACAATGGGCTAGATGATTCTGTGTTGATCTTGTTGCTGTGAACAGAGCTCTTGGTCTGTAGCATCCCCGCTGGCAGAGGAAGCTGTAGGAGGCGGCCAGAGGACGGACCACAGTAGCAGTAGAAGCGGCAGAGGAGCTAAGCAGCTGCATCTCCCTCCCAGCTTTGCAACCAGAAATCCACAGACAATGGCTGGTCCCTGGCTCCCTTCCCAAAGCAGCCTGGAGACGCAGCAGTGGGATCTCAGGCAGCGAGGGAAAACACCAGGAAGCTGCTTTTCATCTCCAACATTGTCCCCTTCGCCTCATTGCTGCAGTCGGTCGAGGTCTCAGACGGCCGCCAAGTTCTTAGTGCTATGACACTCGGCACTCAGAGCACAGCAAGTTAATCCTCACTATTAATTCCAGGCCTGCGTGCCATCCTCCTGCCAGTGCAAAATATTACAGCGAGGGCCACTTTTAACCCCACAGCCTTTGTTAAGGAAGGAGGTGCTCTGTGTTTACGGCTTTGCCTTTCTAACCTCCTGCCACAGGATCCCACGAAGCAAGTAAACAGGAATATTATTCTGGGGAAACTGAGGCACAGAGGAAGAATGTGACTTACCCAAGGGCACGGGGCAAGTCAGTGGTAGAGTCAGGGACAAATTGCTTGGGCATTCTCATAAACTGGCATTCAGGCTGCGCCACTGGCCCATTTATCGCCCCACCCTCTGATGTCACAGACTCTTGGCTGACCCGCACCCCACACAAGGGCAGGGAGGCCACTCTTGACTGGTCGGGATCTTTGTTCTAAATGTCTGCAGTCTCCAAATGCTGCCACCTTCTGGTGGTGCACAGAATCATAGAGGGTCAGGGCTGGAAGAGACTCCAGGAGGTCATCTACTCCAACCCCCTGCTCAAAGGAGGACCAGCCCCAACTTAAATCATTTCCGCCAGGGCTTTATTGAGCCAGGCCTTAAAAACCTCTAAGGATGGAGATTCCACCACCTCCCTAGGTAACCCATTCCAGTGCTTCACCACCTGCCTAGGGAAAAAGATTTACCTAATATCCAACCTAGACCTTCCCTACTGCAACTTGAGACCATTGCTCCTTGTTCTGTCATCTGCCACCACTGAGAACAGCCTAGCTCCAGCCTCCCTGGAACCCCCTTTCAGGTAGTTAAAGGCTGCTATCAAATCCCCCCTCATTCTTCTCTTCTGCAGACTAAACAAGCCTAGTTTTCTCAGCCTCTCCTCATAAGTCTTGTGCTCCAGCCCCCTAATCATTTTTGTTGCCCTCCGCTGGACTCTCTCCAACTTGTCCACATCCTTTTTGTACTGGGGGGCCCAAAACTGGACACAATACTCCAGACATGGCCTCACAAGTGTCAAATAGAGGGGAATAACCACTTCTCACGATATGCTGGCAATTCTCCTACTAATGCAGCCGAATGTGCCATTAGCCTTCTTGGCAACCAGGGCACACTGCTGACTCCTATCCAGCTTCTTATCTACTGTAACCCCCAGATCCTTTTCTGCAGAACTGCTGCCTAGCCCGTCGGTCCCCAGTCTGGAGCTGTGCATGGGATTCTTCCGTCCTCAGTGCAGGACTCTGCCCTTGTCCTTGTTGAGTGCAGAGGTATGACAGCCACTTCAGTATTTCAGCAGGACTAATGCTAGAAGCCATTTGGTATCAAGGCAGAACCCAGCTAGTGTTTCCTGCTGGCAAATGCAGGATAATGAAAAGTGAGCGCCAATGCTAAATGATTAGATGGTGGCAAATGGTACAGGGGGTGGGATTTCAGAGAATCAGTGTCAACCTAACTGCGTTTTTCAACCATAAATAGAATCATAGACATGTCGGCCTGGCAGGGACCTTGAGATGTCAACTAGTCCATCCCCTGCACTGAGGCAGGACCAACCTAGACCATCTCTGACAGGCATTTCTCCAATGACGGGGATTCCAAAACTTGCCATGGAAGCCTGTTCCAGAGAATAACTTCCCTTAGAGTTTTCCTAGTATCTAACCTAAATCCCCCTTGTCCTACCTTCAATGGACATAGAGAACAATTGATCACCATCCTCTCTATAACAGCCCTTAATGTATTTGCAGACAGTAGTCAGGTCCGTCCTCAGTTTTCTTTTCTCAAGACTACACATGCCCAGTTTTTTAACTTTTCCTCTTGGTCAGGTTTTTCTGACCCTTTTCTCATTTTGGTTGCTCTCCTCTGGACTCTCTCCAGTTTGTCCACATCTTTTCTAAAGTGCAGCACATAGAATTGGACCCTGTACTCCAGCTGAGGCCTCACCAGTGCTGAATAAATTAGGACAATTACCTGCTACATCTTACATATGACACTCTTGTAAATACACCCCAGAATGATATTAGCCTTTTTCGTAACTGCATCATGTTGTTGCTACCTATTCAATTTGTGATTTCATTATAACCCCCAGATCCTTTTCAGCTGTACTACGGCCTAGCCAGTTGTTCCTCATTTTGTAGCTATGCATTTGATTTATCCTTCCTAAGAGAAGTATGTTGCATTTGTCTTTGTTGAATTTCATCTTGTTGATTTCAATTCTCCAGTTTGGCCAGGTTGTTCTGAATTCAAATCCTGTCCACTTAACTGCTTGCAACCCCTCTCAGCTTGGTGTCATCCACCAATTTGATATGAGCACTCTTCATCTCATTATCCAATGGAATGAAAATACCAAATAGCATTCACTGATCTCAAAGCATCCTGGGAAGGTAGCCAGGAATTATTGTCTCTGGAGTACAGATGGTAAAACTGAGACACAAAAGCACAGGCTAAGGGACCTGCCCAAGGCTAGTGGAAGAGCTGGGAACAGAATCAGTTCTTTGATACTGCTTTGCTGGGGGCTATAGAAAACCTGAGAAAGATAGAACCAAACCAGGCCCCATGATTCATCGTACTGTCAAGGACACTGGAGATGGATGCCTTCCTTAGATCATAGCTGTTTCATCCATCTTTTCTTGGCCAGTACACGACAGTTCCCTGTGCTATGATCTCCTGTGCTATGATCTCCTGTGTTGTGCAATAGCAGGTGAGCATATACAAAATGGGCATGGAGGATGTGTGCATATGTGGGGGTAACTGATGGATTTGGGGACAATCTGACAGGTTTGGAGATGGGTGTGGGGTGCAGCGAGCTGCCCACTTTGAGGGCACTTTGCCACGAGACTTTTAAAACACGCATTCAAATGTCGTATGTAAATTGCAGTAAATTTCCCCCAGGCTTTTTGCCCCTGCTGTGTCAGCAGACCGAGCAAGTCCTGAGCTGATCTCCTGCTTCACGGCCTGGCATCGGTAGCAAGAAGGGGAGCAGGGCAGGAAGTGGGAGATGGAGCTGCTATGCCTGTTTGGCGCACTTGGCTGCCAAGCAATCAAGTCCAGTACAGTCCTGGAGTTTGTCAGGGCCAAGAATGCTGCAAAGCTCTTTATTTTTGGCCCGGGTTGAGTAAACAGCTGGGAGCTGGGGTGCCTCCTTATTTTGGTTACACGGCAGGCCCTGTCTCCCTTGCTATAGCGCTATTATTAAAACACAACCAAAGAAGAACGTGGCGTTGACAAGCAGGAATTTTTTTTTGCCTGCGTCTCTGATTCCTTGGCTCCCACGTGCCCCGTCAGGTGGAACGGCCCAACGTCAGGCTCCTGCGCGTTGCAGTGGGGACTGGCAAAGGGCGCCGCTGATCATTCGACAGGGGGCCCGGCAGGGTGCACTCTCCCCTCGGATGTCACATGGGAGCCAAGTCAGGATCCTCGACCACAGCAGGCCCTGGAAGGAGGTGTTGAAAGAGGGGGGCACGGTAATTTTTTGAGCCAATGCTGCTAACGTGCCCCTTGGTTGCCGGCAGTGTCTCCATTCCAGGCACTGCTCCTCCTCTTGCTAATTTGACTTCTGGGGCTGGAAACGCCACAAAATGAGTTGTGACCTTCACCTCCTCAGGGGACAAGGCGCCAGCAAGTGACTTAAAAAACAGTGCCAGCAGCAGTCAGTAGAGGCCAATGGGACAAAAGACCCTTGTGTGGGAGCCGGGGAAGTCTCATCCAGCAGGGAGCAGAGGGACAATGACCTATACAGGCACAAATCTGATCCCATCCAGCAGGGGGCAGTAACACACGCGCGCACACACGTGTCTGATCCCATCCATTAAGGGGAAGCAGGACAAACCCACACACCCAGGTGTATGCCTAATCCCATCCAATGGGGCAACAGGACACACAAGTGGGGCTGATTCCCACCCCCTTTTCCCCCCATGAGCCCTTGGCATTCAGTAGGTTTTTCCAGCTGAGCCCAGCCCCGTTCCCCCCTGCAGGGCCTGCAATGAGCTTGGGCAGCTGGAACAACGCGCTAACAGCTACCAATGACCTAGGGGTCCTTACCCTGTCCGAGCTACCCCTAAAGCGTGGCTGACGTTGCGGCCTCCTGCCGGCATGGCAAAGCAGCCTGGAGGCAGGCCACGGGGCGCTGTTCCTACAGGCTCTTTATTTAGTGCCCCACAAATGCTAACCTTGCTTCAAGACAGGTACCTTCGGGGCAGCCCGTTCTGAGGGCTGGACTGGAGGCCTCACGCCATGGCCTGAAAAGGAGATAGAGAGAGACTTTGTCCACCCAGCCCCTCTTGGTATACAATACTGAGCAAGGTTTACATGAAGCCAGCCGTGACTCTGGTTTTAATATGTTTTTATGGCTGGATCCCCTTTAGCATCCCCAAGCCCTTGCTGAGAATGGCCTCCTTTACCTGGCATTACAGCATTACACCACGGTAGGCCTAATTCAGCTTCTATCCAGCACCTTGGCGCCAGAGCCCCCAGCTCGATGGAATCAGACCACTTCCTATGTAGGTCTCTGTGCCCCATGCCCATCTATTGACTGTAATTTAACCAGCCCCCAAACCTCCACAGGGGCTAGTTAAATTAAGTCTTCCCCCAATGGAGATGAGGAATAGGCTGCTGAATGGTTTTAGCTTTATGTCATCAGGACTCAGTTGCTTTTCTTTCCCATCCACTTCCAGGGTCCAGTTCAAAACCCCTTTTCTGCCAGTGCAGTCATCATGGGGGAACCTTCTCCATCATAAACACTGAGGCAGGCAGGAGGTTCCATCAATATTTAGACACTCATCTCTGTGGTTACCATCTCTGCTTTTGCAGATAAAGGGTTCCTTTTGCGAGGTCAGCATGGTTTCTTCAGCTTTCCCTGCAGTGATGACAAGTTGTTGCCTGGACTCTACTTAGGGGTACAGATTTTCAATAACTCACCACCAGCAACTAGGGTTAGATTTTCAACAGGGCTGAACTCCCATTTAGACAATGAATAAAGGGGTGGATTTTCAGGCTCAGCGCCCGCAAGCTTCCATTGTGCTATGCGTGGTGAGATTCCCTAAGAACTCAGCACAAGGACTGATGGAACATTTCCCATGGAACCTTTTTTTTCTTTTTTCTTTTTCATTTATTTATTTTCACGGCAAACAAATCTTTTGTTGCCATGGAAATTTCTGCACGACGTGCCAGTTGTCCACAATTTTTTACGTAGTTTAGGTTAAAAAAAAAAAATGGAAACAGGATTTTTCAGCCAGAATTCTTTGGTTGTGAATGCTAGGGGTGGGGAGGTGGGGGAACCAGTTCCCAGTTTTTAAAATGAACAATCACAAAGAAATGTGCAGAAAAATGTCAATGAAAATGAAAACATTTTGTTTTCACCCACATTTTTCTCAGGGTAAAAAAAATGGTCATGATGAGCTCGTTGCAGAGTCCAACATGTGGAGTGCCCATATTGGAAAAGCTTCCCCTAATATCTTCCATGGGCTCCAACATGTCTAGCACCCCGGGTGAACTTTCTTGTTGCTTATGGGTCTTGTTTGCTGCCTGATGAGGCTTCTCTTCTCATTGAGTCTCTTGGTTGAGGGGGTTGTCCTTTTACAAGCCCTTCCTGGCAAAGGCAGTACGAAGGGCCGACGTTTTATTCAAGTCTTTCCCTTCCAGTACTTTGTCTTCGGTTCTGAAGTTCCTGACCCCACACCCCAATCAGTCTCTAAAACATTTTAGGCAAGGGGAAACCAGAGTGCCTGGCCAGCCTCTGGAGACAGCTGAGTGCTTGTATCTGTCATCACGCTGATGAGAGGAGTTTCAGTTTAGCTGCTTTCTTCTCTCACTGCTAGTGTTGAAATGTTCCTCTGGCAGTGAGGTGTAATTGTAGGAACTGCACATCCCTCGTTGCATCACTGTTTCTACATCTCCCCATGGCTGGGTCAAATATCTTCTTTCTCCTGCCCTCTGCATCTTGTTTTCTCCCATGTGCCACTGGTGTAAACTGGCAAAGCTCCATTGAAATCAATGGGCCAGATCCCCAAATGGGGGGAAATCAATGTACCTCCATTGACTTCAATCGAGCTGTGCCATTTTCACCAGCCAGGCTCTGGCACCCCGCAGAGCAATGGAGAGAAAGGTAAGTTTTAATGTTACAAAACCCAAACCTGACCATTTGGGCAGCTGGTCTTGCCCCTTAAATGTGTTGTTTCAATGAGGAAAGGACCAACAAAAACAAAACTTGTTAATTCTCTTGCCTCAAGAAGCCTCGTAGTCAATCCTCAGCCTCTGTGCTTGAACACAAAGGATTCAGTAATTCCAGAATGCACAATACATTCCAGGGAATGAACAATGACAATGAACAAATGCTGAGGTTTCCCTGCACCTCTTATGGGAACTCGTTTGGAAGATCCTGTCAGAGCGAGGGGGATATTTCAACTTGCAATATATAAAAGAGACAGGGAGCTTGTCCTCTGGTTAGCCCCGTCGTCTTGCAAGCATAGACTTTCATTGATTATTTGTCTGACACTAGCACCAGGAGAGTCCAGCCGAGGGCACCATCATGCTGGCCCCTGTGTACACAGAGACACACACGCGCACAGTCTATGTCCCAAAGAATTTGCAATCTATATACACAAGAGAGACAATGGGTGAAGCAGCCATGGCGCAGTCTCCTTTGGTGCAAGGTACACATCTACCATTGATTCATTCAGGCTAGGAGTGCTCTTGGATTCCTTACTGAGCTGTCACATAGCAGCATCTGCAAGAAATTCTTTCAATCCTCTCTGGTTGCTCAGGAAACTCTGTCCCCTCCTAGTGGACAATGATTTGGCCTCAGTTATCCATACCTTTGTTGCCTCCTGTCCAGGCTACAGCAATCTGATATGGCTGAGCATGAAGCCTGCAGCACTTAGGAAATTCCAACTCATGTAGTATGCTGGAGTGCGTTTGCTCTGCAAGCACGTCAAACCTGATCTCCGTTCTCTACACTGGCTTCCCACGGAATCCTAGCGCTGGAAGCGACCTCGAGAGGTTGTCTAGTACATGTCCTTGCACTCAAAGCAGGACTAAGAATTATTCTAGACCACCCCAACAGGTGTCTGTCTAACCAGTTCTTAAAAATCTCCAGTGATGGAGATTACACAACCTCCCTAGGTAGTTTATTCCAGTGCTTAACTACCCTGACAATTAGGAAGTTTTTCCTAATGTCCAACCTAAACTGCCCTTGCTGCAATTTAAGCCTTGTTTCTTGCCCTGTCCTTAGAGGTTAAGGAGAACAATTTCTCTCCCTCCTCCTTGTATCAACCTTTTATGTATTTGAAAACTGTTATCATGTCCCCCCTGCCCGCTCAGTCTTTTCTTCTCCAGACTAAACAAACTCAATTTTTTCAGTCTTCCCTTATAGGACATGCTTTCTAGACCTTTAATAATTTTTGTTGCTCTTCTCTGGACTTTCTCCAATTTGTCCACCTCTTTCCTGAAATGTGGTGCCCAGAACCGGACATGAAACTGCAGATGAGGCCTTATCAATGCCGAGGAGAGTGGAAGACCTTACTAACATCAAGATATACCACATCTCCTGCTTCCCTTCATATCCATAAAGCTTGTTACCCTGTCAAGGGAAAGCTGTCAGATTGGTTTGACATGATTTGCTCTTGACAAATCCATGCTGACTGTTAGTTTATTAGCTTCTAGGTGTTTGCAAATTGATTGCTTAATTATTTGCTCCATTATCTTTCCGGGTACTGAAGTTAAGATGACTATTCTATATTTCCCCTGGTTGCCCTTATTCCTCTTTTTATAGATTGGTAGCATATTTGCCCGTTTCTAGTCCTCTGGAATCTCTTCTGTCTTCCATGACTTTTTGAAGACATCTAACTTGTCTTCAATTTTTAACTTGTTTTTTAACTTTTTTAAAAAACAATTTTTTAAAACAAATTTAAAAAAAAACAATGTTTAACTTGTTTTTAACTTGTTCTTTCTGTAATTTAGCCTCATATCCTACCTCATTTTCACTGGCATTCACTATGTTAGACGTCCAATCGCCACTAATCTTTTCGGTGAAAACTGAAACAAAAAAGTTATTTAGTTCTTCCGCCATTTCCTCATTTTCTGTTATCCTCCCCCCCACCCCCCCGTCAATTGAGTAACGGGCTACCCTCTCCTTGGTTTCCCTCATACCAACTTCTAGTCTTTATCCAATTAAGCTCAAGGTCTCCATCCTTATCTTCAGGGAGCTCTGTGGCCTTACCCCAGGGTATCCAAAGAGCCTAAAGTTCTGGGATGAAGATCATGGTCAACAACTTGGCACCTCTAGTACAATGGAACTCTCTACCACAAGGCTAAACTTTGTCTGTGTGGGAAACAGAACTTTCTCAGGGGGGCTGTGCCGGGACACCAGGAACTAACAGCCATCATAAACTTGCCTACCTCCTGCCCCAAGTGCCAGGCACATTTCTTTGACCTGACTTCTCTAACACAACCTTTATGACAACAGGTGCATTTAAAGAACAAAACAAACACCCTACGAAAACCAGACCCGTTGTTGCACACGCTTCTCCCCCTGGCAAGACAACGAGAAAACAAACAACACATGACAGGTGTCAATCACGTTGCTAAATGAACCACTGGATGGAGGTCAAATATTATGGTGATGAATGTGGGATGAGAACCTTCATAGAATAGAAGAGAATAGAATAGAATGGGGGAAAATAAATTATTATGATCCCCATTTTACTGATGGGGAATTGAGGTAAAGTGATATTAAGGGTAAAATTTTCAAAAGCACCTGTGTGATTTAGGAGCTGAGGTTCCCTTTTCAAAATTGACTTGGGTACTTAGGAGCCTAGCTCCTATTGACGTTCAATGAGACTAAGGGTCCTGAATGACTACGTCCCTTTTGAAAATTTTATGCTAAGAGACTTATTCAAGTTCACCCAGGGCTAGGAAATCCGGAAATCGAATCCAGAGCAGTGCCTTAACCCCAAGACCATGGTTCTTGCCTGCTCTGGAGGGAGACTATGCTGGTGATGACGGGACCAGGAAGGTGCAGTGCATCTGCTTAATGGAAAGCACTGGGGCTGGGGAGCTCATGCGAATGCTTCCTGGGCAGCCTACTGCATATTCCCGTCTATCCCTACAGAAGCCGTGGAGTTACCCCAAAGAGGAACATGCCCTTCCACATCCAAAGCCATCTTCTAGTTACGTGGAATGTTGATTAGTTGCTCTGATACTTCTGTGGTAATGAGGGCCAATACCTACTATGGTGATGAGGTTACTCAAGCATGGAGAGGCCCCAGTCAGGATCTCGGGCCCATTCTGTTGGGTGCCACACCCAGAAATATGGTCCTTGCCTTGAGGTGCTTACGTTCTCCAGAGCTTTGGCTGGTCCACTTGCAAATGTCTCAGAGAGACTGTTTTACAGGCTAGTGGACTCAGAATGACATTTCCAATGGCGCCACCTTTGTTTGCCTTAGCAGACAGATTCAAACGACATCATGTCATACCGAGACCATGAAGAAGTGAGTTACCCATCAGATCTTTCCGTTCATCTCCCTGACAATTTCCCATTAGATGTTCTCTCATGTAAGATTCAGTTTTAAGTGTGCCAAGGGATGGGTTTCCACCACTTCCCCTTGTGAGACTGTCATGTGGCAACACAACACGCCACACACAATGTTACATTGGCCTTGAAAGCTCTCGAGTCCCCTTCATGCTGCTAGGAAGGCCCAGAACACACACAAAGAAGTCAGGCCAGTCCCAGAAATATCAGACTAGGTGGAAGCTCAAGTTACCACTGCTCTACTACCACATTGCAGCTGCGCTGACAGCTAGCAACGAATGGGTGAAGGCATGCATTTAATTTCCAGAGATGGTTGAAAAACAACACAAATTTTCATACAAGTTTAATCAAAATATCTCCTTTTTGGGTCAAACTTCAAACTTTCTAAGCCAGTCGAAATGTATTTTATTTTTCCTTAAACAGTTTTGACAAAACAAAAATGTTTAGTTTGTGTTCAAATTTTGGGCGGTTTTGTTAAAAAACCAAAATAATGAAATAAAAATTCAGTTTCCAAAAATCAGTTTTCTTAAGAAAAAACGAAAACTTTAGACAATTGAAAACTTTCTCCATTTAATCAAAAAAACCCTGCTTCTTTTGGCCAAAAAAGGATGTCTCACTAGAAAAATGTAAAATGAAAAAAAAATAATCAAAGTTTGGAAAATGTTGACACAGTTCTATCAAATGGAATCTCCTGGCCTCATCATGGCTTTGGCCTCTTGTGGCTGTCCTCATGGGAAATGACTGGACCCTCTAATAAATTCGCTAGCACTGAGTAGGTTGATTCATTAACACTGAATGGGGAGGCTGCAGGACACAGGCTGTGGGAAGGCCTCAGACAACTGAGGCTGGACCTCTTGTTTCTCTAGCACAAGGAGATGATAAACAGGGTTAATTCTCAAAAAGAGATGTGAAGCCCATTCAGGTCCAAGAGCAGATACCATCTCCTGGAAAGCTTTAAAAAGCATGAGGCCTATTTCATTTCATTCGCTCCTAGCTAGAAGAATGGGCAAAATGACAGCTGATTAAATTCAGTGTTGACAAATGCAAAATAATATAAATTGGAGGGAATATTTTTAATTCCCTGAACATCTTACAGGGCTCTAAATCAACTTCATCAGTTCAAGAAAGGGGTTCGAACATCACTGTAGACAGCTCAATGGTGATCTGTGCTCAGTGTGCTGCTGTGGTCAAAAAGAATGAAGAAGATGTTAGGATGCATGAGATATGCAACAGAAAATAATACAGAGAATATTATAACACTATTATAAATCAGTGGTGTGGCCTCATTTGAATATTGTGTGCTGTACTGGGCACCCCATCGCCAAAGGATATTGCAGACTTGGATGGAGTTCAGAGATGGGAATGAAAGATGATGTGATGTTAGAGGCAGGAGACTAGCAGGAGCCTTAGGAGAGGATCCAGAGTGATGTAAGGTCTTGACTGCGCTTGGGATTCACCCCAGTTCAGCCAATTGGTGGCCAGCAACTGGTGCCAGCACTGGCCATAGGCAAAGAAACTTCACCCGTGTCAAGCAGGGTGCGAAGCGTACCTGTCCTTGTTGACAGTAAGAGGGTTGCTCTAGGGCAGTGGCCACCATTTTTACCAGCCACCACTATCCAAAGCAAGTCCAATCTATGGCAAATGATTCAGGAGCATCGGTTCTGGTTTCAAAATTGACTTGGGCGCTTAGGAGCCTGTTTCCTACTGACTTTCAATGAGACTTGGGTCCCTGCGTGACTTCACTCCTTTCGACAGGTTGACCCTACGTGACTCATCCAAGGTCACAGCAGGGATCCATGCCATAGCTGAGAAATGAGCCCATGGCTCCCGGATCCAAGTCCACTGCCTTAACCAGCCGTCCATGCTTCCTCCCTGCTCAGAAAGGTGGTCCCCCTGGTGATGAAGGGATCCTGGAGGTGCTGTTCATCTGCTCAGTGGAAAGAACTGGGGCCAGGGATTCTTTGTCTTGGTGGATTCTCTCGCACTGGAAGTATTTAAATCATGATTTGAGGACTTCATCGACTCAGCCAGGGGTTAGGGGTCAAGTACAGGAGAGGGTGGGCGAGGCTCTGTGGCCTGAGGTGTGCAGGAGGTCAGATTAGATGATCACAATGGTCCCTTCTGGCCTTAAAGTCTAGGAGCTCATGCAAATGTGTCCTGACTACGCGCTTTCTGCATACCCTGGCCCCAATCTCATACCACACAAATCCTGGAGTTGCACCGAAGAGGAATATGTCCCTTTGCACCCAAAGCCACCCTCCAAGCACATAGTACGTTGATCAGTTGCTCTGACACCACACTGGTAATGAAGGCCATATCTGCTATGGGGATGAGGGTACCCAAGTATCTGGCCAGTCGGTCTCTCCCCTCAGCTGATGCAGCTCTGCTCCCTGCAGATTTATGTCATGCTAGCAGGCAGCGGCCCCAGTGAGGATCTCGGTTCCACTGCATTGGATGGCCCCCACATGGTCCCTGCCCTGAAGTGCTTACAGTCTCCAGAGCTCTGGCCAGTTTTAAGTAGGATGTAAATTGCCTCTTTCTGCATCTGCACTAGGAGATCGCTCTAGTTGTTACTAGCCAGCCCTGTCCATCCAAGTGCAGGCCAGAGGCAGGAGCACTGCAATGGGAAAATGCCCCAACCATCTTCCCTCTTTCTCTTGATTTATTTCACCCTATTCTCTTACCCTCCCACTGCAAGATCCACCTCCTCCCCCCCCCACCTGCCCTGATTCAGCCTCTCTGAATGTGCTATAGGAAGAGCAGAGAGAGTTCCTTGGATAAACCTCAGTGCGTGTATTTATAGCCATGGCACGGCCCTACCGGATGGCCTCCGTGGCTCGAGTGTTATGTTTCTGATTACGCTGTGGGGGCTTTTGTTTTCAAAAACACAAAGCAAATATCTGTGGCCTGCATGGCAGTGCTCGCTCCTCTCAGAGCCACTCCAAACCAGGCCCAAAGCTACAGTTTTTTGCTGTTTCCTGAACAAAAAGTTCACTTTTTTTTCTCCTTCTCTCTCCAATTTTGATTGCTTCCTTTACACATTCATTTCATGACAAGCCTGTTTGTTGCTTTTGGCTACTGGGCCGGTGTGTAAAGAGGTTTACAATGGAGTCTCTGTTCCCACACTGGTTGTAAAGTTGCCTTAAACAAGTGCCAGGTACAATCGAAATCTATTCATCTCTCTTGTAGTTATATATACAAATACATTAAAAAGCTGCTGGTTTGATAATTGTTCTTGAGGTTTATTTGACAGTCAAGGTTTCCTCAAACAGAACAAGCCTGGAGCCTCCCAGTTGAAAGGTTTTAATATATAGATGTGTTTGGTTGGTTGGCAAAACCATTGCCAGACACCAACCACAGACAAAATTCCCACTAGAGTCCGCAGTGGAGTCTCTCAGACTCTAGCTCTCTCTCTCTCTCTCTCTCTCTTCCTCCCTATCAAACTAAGATTGTTTCACTACCTGGAGTAACCCACTTTGGTTTTTACATGCCTGTCTAGCCCATCCAAACACTGCCACGTCTCCCCTCTGGAAAGCCGTTCTTGTGGGGATCTGCAGAAGACGATGTCCTCAGAGACTGTGGATGAGAATCAGATCTGACAGCAGACTGAACCGAAACTCAAGATCAAACACCCCCTCTCCAGCCCCCCTGCTGTGCTGGGACCAATATCTGGACCAAGTTTGGTAGCTGGCCCCTTTTCTCTCTAGAATGGGCCAAACCAAATCCCCAGACTGAACGCCTCCACACTTGTGCGGTGTCCAAAATCTGAAGCTGGATCTCAGCTTTGTGGCTGGGCCTTCCATCTCTGTTTCTATCCTTTCTTCCCAATCCCTGGTTTCACCGCCTTGGGGAGGCTGATCTAAGAGTTTTCCCAGTCTGGTGCACTCCATCCTGTAGGACTTTGTGGCATCGGTGGGTCCCACCCTCTAGAATTTCTCAGCCCCAGTGACAGCTCTGCCACAGGGTCCTTGACCTATAGAATTCATCAGAGTTGTGAAAGCCTGGCCCATAGAGCTCATCCCCCTCTGAGACCTCACAGTGTAGAGTTCTCAGCCATTAGTGTACTCAGTGTGGAGCCTTTTAGTATTGGTAGAGGCCCCCTGTATGCCTCTTTAGTCTTATCTGTATTACAGAAGCACCCAGATGTCCTAGATGAGATCAGATCCCTTTTGTGCTAGGTACTGTACAGACTCGGAATAAGAGACAGGGCCTGCCTGAAGGAGCTAACAGGTTAGATAGTAAAGAAGATCAGGTGGGAAAAAGGGAGGATTATTTTTCCCATTTTGTAAAAACACAGAGAGATTAAGTGACCTGCCCGAGGTCACGCAGAGAGTCCAGGGCCGTGTCAGAAATCAAACCCGAATCTCCCCATGGCCCAACTTAATGCTTTGGCCACTGGACTTTCCATTCCTGCCCTGGAAAGAGTCCTTCATCCACTTGTAATGGCTGCCATTTTGACCAGCGCACTGAGGATTGAACCGGTGACCTCCAGAGTTAAAAAGCAAAAGCCGCTCCAACCAAAGCTGCCCTGGCTGATGTCACAATGGACTCACATCCTGTGCAGCCCAGGCACAGTGGGGGACATATAACACACGCTGGCCCCCATTCTTCTGTATAGAATTACCCTACAGTGCATTTAACCCCCATGCTGCATTTTCCTGTGAACTCGCAGGCCAGGCAGGGGGATGAATGTGGCAGGGCTGGAAGTTTCATCAGCAGAGGTGAAGTGTCAGCACACCCCAACAGGTAGCCACCCATACAGCCCCTCAGGCCTGCTGGGTGAAGTTCACACAGGCATAGCTCAATCTTTCCCTCCCACTTTGGTCCATGTGGGGTCAAAGCCCTCAAGTTCTGGAGTCCAAGGACATCGAAAGTAAAAGTCATTCCCACGGGAGGGCCCACTTTCTCTTCAAGCAGGTTCCAAGAGTGAGGGTGGGCTTTCCCCAACTGAAAGCAAAGACAGGTGGGCAGGCAGCCTTCAACCAAGGCCAAAGTCAATAGAGGTTTTCCCCAGCTAAGTCCCTACACAAGATTGATCAAGTCCCTGACTCACAACCTGAGCAGTGCAGCACAGCTCACTCCAGACAGCGAGGGGTTTAGCTCCTCAGCTCTTTCCGAGCACTCCTGGCCAGGTTCAGTTTCCAGGAATGCTCCTCTGAAAATGCTCTCTGCCAGGAAGAAAGAGGTTGTGTGTGTCCCCTCTCCTAAAACTGCCAGCCCAGAGTTCCCTTCTCCCTATTGCCTTGTTCTGCGGGCTTTGAAGTCAGTGGAAAAACTCCTGTTGACTTCAGTGGACTTTGGACCAGGACTCTACTATTTCTTTCCCATAATAAACCCCACCGGGAGGACTCCCCATCCAGTTCAATAGCAGTGGTGATTTCTCCTCTCTTTCATGCCCTCTGTGAGTTGTTGACCCTCTCTTGGCCAGGCGGGGCGTGTACACCCTGGGTACTGTGGATTATTTTATTCTCCCAACCCATCGCTACCCCTTGTGTCTCTTTTGTCCACTGGCTGTGTTATGTCTGACATGTGGAGACGTATAGCAGGCTCTCTGGAGCACGGTCTGCTTCTTTGTTACACATCTGTCCAGTGCCTGGCTCCGTTGGGCCTGGACCCTTGACTGGGATTCCCGCAATCCCCATAACAAATCATGATAATAGGGCTAAACACTCTCTCTAGCGAAAAGGAAAGGGAACAGGGGGTGTTTTCAAATGAAAGCCTTAATACTTGACTTTCACATGTTTTAACTGCTTTTCCTTCTTTTCTTTATCTTTAATAGAAGGTTAAAAGGATTTTTAATGGTGTGTTTGCCATCACACTAGCAGGCTGAGGTGTCTGGACACCCAACCTCGAATCCTGTTTAAAACTGTTTAAGATTGCACAGCGACTGGGTTACATGAACTCCTTTGGCTCATGTGTTCCATCTAAATCAATACAACAGGGTGCCATGGCAGGGCCGGAAAGGAAAGCTTGCACAGTGTTTTCATGCATTGCTCCTGGCCCAGGCCAGTGCTGATATGAACGTTAAGCTCACATGCAAACGAAAGAAACGAACAAGATAAATGATGGGAAAGAAGAAAACTAGCGCCAGGTCTGTAGAGTGCCCCAAGCCGGCGGGATTGTTTTATGGCCTAAGCAATGTATGACTGATTGGATTTCTCATCGCTATTTTTCAATGCCTAAGTGTGAGAGCCCCCGGGAAAGATAACTTTCCTGCAACCTAACACTTGAGTGATGAAACTGGGGGTTAATGGCAATTAGTCTCCATGCTGCTGGCTTCAACTGCCACCTCCCAATTCCTTTCGGTTTGTTGTGTCCCCATTGATGCAGCAACAACGGAAATAATCCATTGTTTCAAACCTGGCGTAAATCTGTCGATGTGGTGTGAATGATATGAAGCGGATCCGCGTTGATTAACTCTTGGGCGCTGGGAGGCCCGTACAACTGCAATATGTTACTTAGATTCATGGCGAATGACTGCCCTGGGGAAAGCAGGTACTTTATGGACTTCTGTGTTCAGTCACTCTTGAGGTTTTATGATCTGAGAGGTAAACTGGGGAACCCCCAGACACGCTTAATCTAGATACCAACCGAGAATGCAATTATTAAACGGAAAATAAAAAATAAAAATCCTTTCTTCTGATGGCTCACTAGAGATTCCATCCACAGCATCCCCTGCCCAGAGAATTTACAGACAATGGAAGCACCTGTGTCCCCCCAGTGTAGGGCCTTCGCAACTGGGCAAAAGCTTTCAGATTACATTTCTTTTCACTGGGAAATGCAGATTTGAGTTGACTGAAACATTTCACGAATCCGTGGCAGCTTCACTCAATTGTTTCGCTCGAAACCAAACCAGACAAATCCCCCCTAATCTAAATGTTTCCATTTTTCAATTTGAAACATGTTTTCACTTCAAATCTTACTCCAGTTTTTATGTTTTAAAATCCATTAAAAAAAAACAACCCACCACCTCTCAAAACTAAATGTTTACTTTGACCCAAACCAATTTTTTGTCTTTCCATTTTTTGGTTCAGCCAGCAAAATGAAAAACTTCCCATGGACCTTCACAGGCTGATCCTTCTTCTCCTGGAGCAGGCTTGTAACAGGCATTTGTAAAAGGCCTGCCACCAGCTCAAGCTACATACAGCTGAACCTGGGTTCCCGCCATTCTCCATCGACCTTCATAGCCCTACCATCCACCTCACCATGTCCTGCTCACAACGTTGGGGCCTTCATCCTTCTCTCTGCCTCTCTTGGCCATCACCAAACCTAGCTGCTTCTTCCCTCAGCCCCATCCTTTGTGCTTCACTGACTGCTGTCTTTGTCCGCCCCTTGTTGGTCTCCTCCATCCATTCTTTCTGAAACTCACCTTTGCTCCTCTCCACTCCCAGAATGAATCTGCTCCAGTGATCTCCCTCACCTATCAGTCAGACCTGGTCGCCTGCCTTCTCATAGTCTCCACCGGTTCCCCCTTGCCTGCTGGTGTGTGAATCACCCTGGCTTTCCAGACCGCAGGGCTGCTCTACCAGTGCTTGCAGCTCTGATCTCATTTCCAGTCACCTTCCCTTCCCTTCCCTCTGGCAGCAGAGCTGAGCCCGTGATGCCCCTTTCTCATGCTTTTCTTACTCTCCTCTCCATGCCTCCTTCCACACTGCCCCATCTGTGTGAGCTACCTCTAAATCCCAGTGCACCCCAACGCTTCCTTCAGTCAATGCACTTCTTCTGCACGCTACCTTACATCAGTCCATCATCCCCACTACCCCGTCGCTCAATACACCCATAAACCCTTACCCCTGGCTCTTCCAAGGTGCCCCTGCTCATCTGCATCCATCTTTTAGACGGGACACTCTTTGAGGCAGGGATAGCTCAGATATGTTTCATAGGCCCTGTAGGTTAACTTCTACTGGATGTTCTCCTTGAGTTGGAGTATGAGGGTCTGAGGGCTAACCCCACTGCGGCTGCGAACTTCTGAATGGCCTCCTGGCATGGAGCAGAATTATAACCATGGAGTTCTTAGGTGGCCACAGATTTGCTTTCATAGCTTGTAGAACGTCATCAAAAACTACCCCGGTGCATGGAAACACAAAGGCTGAAGAAGCCGGCGTGCTGGCGACCAGGGGTGTAATTTGCCGTTGGTGAGGTGGTAGATGAATTCCTCCCATCTCAGCAGAGAGGAGAAAGAGTTAACTGCTGCTATGCCAAGAGAAGAAAATCCCTGCCTTGAACTGAGGGCCGTGTGGAAGCTGTCGGGCATGGAGGAAAGAATCTTACTTGGTTAGAGACAAGCCGTTTCCAAGGAACAGTCAGCTGGAGTAAAGAGCAGCATTTGGAGTTTCAGAAGGGAGAAACCTGCTGGGACCATGGCCTCTTCTCAGAGGGGGCTGTTACCTCAGTAGGAGTGGGGCTGGCGTGTGGGATCAGCCACTCCATGTCTACCTCACGGGCGTGTGCACATGCAGATCTCGGAGGAGTAAATGAGGCTAAGCCCCACTGCCAGTATCACCCCAGCAGCAAGGCACATCCATGCACTCCTCAGCCCAGCGGGTGGAGTGGGTTAAACTCACGCTGATGTCGCTGGCTTTACATATGAGCACGCATGTGATAATGTTACCGAAGAGAACGCGCCGGATTCTGCTACCCGTGCCCACATGGTGACCGCCATCCGTCCCAGGATACTTCTCCATTCTCTGGTGTGCAGAATCTTGCCACAAGGGAGCACTGCGAAAGGCTGGCAAACTCTGCCCCTAATCTTTTTACGTGAAGCAAGTAACATGATTTACTTCCATTTCCATTGGCTGATTAACGAATTGGAGGCTGTAGCATCTC
This sequence comes from Mesoclemmys tuberculata, assembly GCA_007922155.1. Taxonomy (NCBI): domain Eukaryota; kingdom Metazoa; phylum Chordata; order Testudines; family Chelidae; genus Mesoclemmys; species Mesoclemmys tuberculata. The sequence goes on along the minus strand of ML675627.1, from coordinate 3,602,294 downwards.
CTCCATTGTACAGAATGATGGAGCTCCTCGTTAATGAAAATAAAATGGATTCTTTATTGCAGCTGCTGGACACAGACAGACCCTGTGGTTCTTTTTGGCTTTCCAGCTGCCCCACTGACTAAATGCAGCTTGTGCTGTTTAGTGTCATCACCCTAAATTTTGGCATGGATTAGACAGTCACGGAATGGACTGTTGCCAACACTACAGATGCTTTCTGTTTACACACACAATGGGAAGTCAATTTTTGGTGCAGTGAGACGTGTGGTTGTGATCTGAGAGTCAGTCAGCAGAGAGCCACTCAGGTACAACGGAGATCAAGACTGTTATGGACCTGTAGCAGGAAGTGGCATGTTTTCCTAGCTTCACAGAGCTTTAAGGCCAGAAGGGACCATTACGATCATCTAGCCTGACCTCCTGTGCAGCCTGGGCCAGTTGTTTTGAATTGCTTCTCCCTTCTCTGCATCTGTTAAAAAACCTGAGAATACTTTTTGAGTTCCCTTTTTTCTTCTAGTTCAGGTCTTCATGGCAGAGCACATTTGCAAATTGGGTGCTGTGATTAATGAGGATTATAAAGAACTCTCCTCTTTCCTTTCTGCTTTCTCTCCAGAGAAAGAAGATGATTAATTGGTAGCAAGATAGAGGGCCTCATTGGATTTGATTAATATGTACATTTCCTCAGCTGGCATTCAGCCGCCCCTTAAAGCATGTACACCAGCATCTGCCATTATGAGATCCAATGAATGCCGAAGGGGTCTCTACCCCAGGCTCATAAGTGGCTATAGAGCAATTTTATGGTGTGAAACAATCTGCTTTCAAAGGGTGGATTAGCTGACTCTGAGTTAGAGCCAAATCCCCAAAGCCTGGGGGTTGGCTAATGGGAACTCTTCTTGCACAGTGCATCTCTTGTTAGGATTCAGACATGCCCGCATCTCTTTTCAAAACACTTCTGCAGGGACCGGATGGCTCAAGGAACTGGTAGTGGGGCATGGAGCATCTCACCTCTGGCTCGAATCCAGCCCCGGGGCCCAGTTCCAGTCTCAGCTGTAGCTGCCTGTCTGGGAAGATACTCCACTGAAGATGGCAACAAGCAAAGGGATCGGCACCCTCATGGCTGTTTTGTGAGCTACGCATGAAAAGAGCTGCTTGTTTCAGTCCACAGTGGGTGCACTATAAAATCCGCTACATTAACTTGGCATTGACTGTTGCCCCAGCAGCGCGGTCAGGGCTGGGCTGGGCGTGGACAGATCCTGGCTGCTTGTGGTCGTTAAAGCTCCCGCGACAATTTCGCTGTTGTTGTTGCAAGCCCAGATATCGTACACTGAGTGTCTTTTCATTTTGGTTTGGATGTTACCCCCTCCTTACCCAGAGATTCCCTTGCAGTCCCCACCATGGGGCTGAGCATGGTATGAACATCTAAACTGATTGATTCATTCATTTAAATATAGGCAGCTTTTATGCCCAGGGCTCCCTAGACCAAGGTACTAAGACATGATTGTGAAGTCTATATACCATGAGCTTCGTTGATTGTGTCTGTTTCCGCCCTTCCACCACCCTTGACTAAATTCCTGTCCCAGCATGCACTGAGGTCAGTGTAAAATCTGGGACGGCATTTCCTGTGCACCAGTCTTTTCTTTGGTCATTCCCATGTCCTACCCAGGAATGTGGAAGGGATTTGCTGGTCCAATTATTACAGCAGTCCCCAGGAATTACCCTTCCTCTCTTTGAGCCCCATTCCAGAGGGAAACATAGTTTTTGCAGGTAGCAAAAGCAAGAGTGAAGGCTGCATAATGGTTTCACTGCAAGGCCAGAATGAACCATTGTGATCATTCAGTCCAATCTCCTGCATAGCACAGGCCACGGAATCTTGCCCAGTGATTCCTGCAGCGAACCCAGAACACGTGGTTGAACTACAGCCCATATTCTGTGATAATGCTCCATTTTCGGAAACTTGGAGCTATTTGAAAATGTTGCTTTTGGGGGGTGAACTTCCCTTGTTTCGTCTCAGCCCAAAGGCGCTTTCTTCATGTTTGTGCACGGGGCAAATTCAAGGAAGTTCCATTCTGCTGACTTCTGAGGTTAGCCCATTGAGAAAAATGTCAACGTCCCCCTTTATGAGAGCAAGGCTTCAGCAGAAATAACCAAAGTCTGAAATGTTTCATTCTCCTGCCCCTGGAAAGATTTCACAAAGAGAGTGGAGCTTCACTTATGACGCGCGCTGAACATGCTCAGAAGTGTCACACAGCTGTTTGCAGTTTTAATTCCTTTCCCGTGAAATCTAAGATGTTAACAATCATTTTATGTGCAAAGTTTCATATTCTCTGTGCTCAGCTCTACAGGTTTATGGGGCTGGGACAATGTGCAGAGAGGCCATACATGTCTTGGGGCTGCAAACGCTCCTGGCCAGAGAAGAAGAGAGAGGTGATTTCCGCTTTCTCCCACACTGCAATAAATCTGACCCAGGAATAGTTCCATTGAAATCAATGAGTCTGCTCATAAGACTAAGACCAGAAGGGTTTGATCCAATAGCAGCAGAAAAGGTAGGAACTCGCCTTATTTGCCTCAATGAGTTGTGAACTTCAAAGCTTAACTGTGACTATTTCAGAGCTGATATTATTAACCCCCAAAAATCTCCTGTATAAAAGGACAATTATTAGCAACCCTCAATACTAATGTCTAAGCCTAACGGAGCTTTCCACTGGAGCTATGCAGTGACCTTTGCTGGAGTGATCCTAGGAGGTACTGGTGACATTTGGGAACAGCCACCACTAAGAACTCCGTAGTGATAGGAGATGACCTAACGTTGATCTCTTCTGAAGGTCCAGTGATCTGCCTTCGGGTCACTACTGAAATATGGGTCTCTGTCACCCATTTGCATTGCAATTATTTTGTCAGTTGCTCCCAAGATCTGTTGTCAAAGGGGAAACTTGAAAAACAATCAATTTTAGGGAAAAAAAAGTCTTGCCTACATGTCATTTGAGTTTTTCCTTTATTTTTCCCTCTCTTTCTTTCATGATCAACTGCCCAGAGCCTGGAGGCCTTGGTCATTTGTTTCTCAGGAAAAAGTCTCATTGATCATAGAACCATAAAAGATTAGGGTTGGAAGGGACCTCAGGAGGTCATCTAGATCAACCCCTGCTCAAAGCAGAACCAACTCCAACTAAATCATCCCAACCAGGGCCTTGTCAAGCCAGACCTTAAATACCTCCAAGGATGGAGATTCCACCACCTCCCTAGGTAACCCATTCCAGTGCTTCACCATCCTCCTAGTGAAAAAGTTTTTCCTAATGTCCAACCTAGACCACCCCCACTGCAACTTGAGAGCATTGCTCCTAGTTCTGTCATCTGCCACCACTGAGAACAGCTTAGCTCCATCCTAGTTCCATCCCTGGAACCCCTCTTCAGGTAGTTGAAGGCCAACATCAAATTCCCCCTCACTCTTTTCTTCTGCAGACTAAACAATCCTTCAGCCTCTCCTAATAAACCATGTGCTCCATCCCCCTAATAATTTTCATTGTCATCTGCTGGACTCCAATTTGTCCACATCCTTCCTGTAGTGGGGGGCCAATATTTGACCCAATACTCCAAATGTGGCCTCACCAATGCTGAATAGAGAGGAATAATCACTTCCCTTGATCTGCTGGCAATGCTCCTACTAATGCAGCCCAATATGCCATTAGCCTTCTTGGCAAGCAGGGCACACTGCTGACTCATATCCAGCTTTTTATCCACTGTAACCCCCAGGTCCTTTTCTGCCAAACTGCTGCCTAGCCAGTTGGTCCCCAGTCTGTAGCAGTGCATGGGAGTGAGCAAAATTTCCAGATGTGGCTCATGGAACTTGAGACTCTGCAGCATGTTTGCAAAGCTATTGCATGTTCATCAACTTTTCTTTCCTTGTAATTTAAACATTTAACTCCCCCCACTTCCAGAAATACCCTTGTTTTTCAAGCTAAAGGAAAGCTTGTAAAAATGCCCACATCTTTCTCAGCAGCTCAGCAACTGGGCCAAGCCAAGTTCTGGAGCTCATACTTAAATTTAAGCACCTGAATAGTTCAGTCAACTTGATTGGTACCACTCCCATGCTGAAAGGGATGGGCCCTGTATTCAAAGCCATAGCACCTCGCCTTAGTGAGAGAAGTATGTTTTCCCTGCAGAATTAGCGCAGCACTGGAAGTGTGAAGTACGTGCACCAGCACCATAGCCAAGACATGAGATTCCCCCACCGCCTTCCTGACAGCTCCATGCCTTGCTTTAAAGTCCGTTACTGCTCTTTTTGTGATCTTTGTCAGCCCTGCTCTGAGCAGACTGCCTCCCCATCAGACGCGCTGTCCAGCCTCACCCACGGCTGCAAGCCCCTCCTACACCGTGTGCAATTAACACACATTAATATCATCACTTGGATCCCAGTAGCACCTAGCGGCCCCAGCTGAGATCGGTGCCCCATTGCGCTAGGCGCAATACATACGTCTAGTGAGAGGCAGTCCCTGCCCCTTAGAGCTTACAATTTTAAACAGTGAAGATAGATGGGATGGGAGGGGAAACAGAGGCACAGAGCGCTGAGCAACTTGCTCGTGGTCAGGGCCCAAGCATAATGTTTTCGGGCCTAGTAAAAACTTGTAACACGGGCCCACTCCCACACACATGCCAGAATCCCTCCCTCCCCTACATACAATCTCATCTGCCATGAAAAAGGTTTGAATTCTGAAATTACTGTTACATATTCTACATTTCTGAAAAATGCCCCCACCGCCTTTGCTATTTTTAACACCCAGCCTGAGAGTCCTACAAGTTTGCTGACTATTTTGTAACTTTCTGGTCATTATAAAGGTATTGTCTCCTGTCAATGTCTTGATTTTTTTATTCTAATGGACCAATGTGAATGCAAACATTTTATAATTAGGCCAGTTAACTTTAAAGCTTTATTTTCCAGGCCTTTTTCATTGCAAAATCATGAATTAGTCCCCCAAAGTCAATTTCTCTTGCATGTTCACACTCAATAGACAAGATAGCAAGGGGGCTTACCATTCTTGCCCCACTGTAGAATGCCTGCAGTTTCTGATGAGTGCTCACTTACTGAAACTTCTTTCAGCTTCTGCCACAGTCATTGGCAGTGTGCAAAAAATCTGTAGGGCTATGCACACTTCACTGAAAATTAGTTGCAGTTGTTTTTTGTAAGTCTCATTTAATAAGATAAGTGGGAGTAGTTCATAGTCTTGTCCAAAAGGAGACTTGACAGTTTTTTTCAGGTGCAACATTTCACAAGGAAAATTCTCAGGAAGGTCTGAAGGATCCTTGTGAAGTAGACATTTAGAAGATCCTTCCAGTTCCCCTGGCTCCAGTGTCACATATTTTAGGACTGAACGGAATGTCAAACAAATGTTATTGGTTTCTTTGAATCTGCGCTCTGATTCGCAGGTGACATTGTCCAAAGATGCATCGAAAACATTCCTTCTGGATAAAGACTCTGGTTCATTTTCAGAGATGGTAGAACATGACTCCTCAGGTTCAGATGCCTCATCATGAAATCTTTTCCGTTTCTTTCCTCTCTTCTTTGGCAATTGTGCCAAAATTCCCATGCCTTTTGCTACAAGACATGCGTCCTTTAGAATTTGGGGCCACTGATACCTAAGTTGTTTTATTTCTTCAATATCAGCAGTGAGAGCTGCCTCTGATTCAAGAGAGATTCCTCTGGCTTGTAAAATCTTGTTTCTGTCCTCAGTACTTGAAAGAACTTGGTACCAGACGCTAGCCATCAAAAGGCATAAAAATGAAATACCTTTTCAGTGCTTCTACTTTGTGATTGAGGTTCATGTGTCAAGTTTACTTCAAGAGCACATTCCAGTGATTCCAGAATACCTGGAAGATGCTTTGTGGGTGGACGGACAGCACCAGCACGTGAACTCCAGCGTGTGTCTGACTGAGAGTGGAGTGAGCAGTGTATCCTATCTGTTACAATCTTCCACGGTACTGGGCTAGCACTGAAAAACACAAAAAGTTGCTGAACGGAACCAAAAAGTGTTAATGTTTCAGTACAGGCTGAAGCAGCATTAACCCCTACACGATTTAGTGCGTGGGAACCACAAGGAGAATACACAGCAAGTTCATTTTTGGACAGATTGCAGGCCTGAGCATCTTTTATTTTCCCTGACGTATTAGAGCCATTATCAAATCCTCGACCTCAACTCATCCAGAGGGATGTTATGATGCTTCAAGCTGCCAATTAGCATTTCAGCTCTGTTCTCCTTTTTTAAAATCAAAGTTGATGAACTCAAGAGACCTTTCTTTAACGTTAAATGTACCGCTGTCTTCATTGTGAACTACAAATCGCAATATCGACACGTTGTTCATGGTGAGAGGCGTCAGGAGGAACATCACATATGATAGAATAATAAATGGCCTTTTCTCTCTCTGCAAGGATGGCCTTCTGTACACTCTTACCACAATTCAATAAACTCATTCCGACTCTCCCAGGAGTGACAATGAGCCTGTCCTTTCATTGTCCTGACCTCTCTTTGCTTCTGTTTGACTTAGCCAAATGGTCACGGGTGATGCTGTCACAATGAGCTCTAATCTCAAGACTTCCAAGACAGTTACCATTGTGTGAGTCACTGATTATCATCTCCTTGGAATGCTAAACCTCATGAAGCAAGAAATAAGGTAACATTCAACCATCTTTCCAATATTTCTTTCCATCTTGTAGCTTCTGTTAATATTTGTTTTTGAATCTCACCATCCACTCCATGTCCACCTGACAGTGACGGCTGTAATTGCTTCCACTGGCAGTAGCAAGTTTTATGTTCTGTGCTCTTTTCACGTTCAGGAAGTTTAGTATATAGTTTACACCATTTTTTCACAATTGGTGAACACCCTTCATTTTCTGCCAGCATACTGTGTTGTTTAAACCTCCCTTCAGGAAAGAGCCGACATGGAAAACAATCCAGCGCTTGGTTGGTAGCACTCCAAACAAGCCAGTCTCTTGGTATCTTTTCTCTCTTGTTGGAAGTCTTACATTTGAGAAGAAATTCAGGAAAATGATGCCCATCAACATCTTTTGGCATTGACTTTGCTAGCTTCTGCATTTCTTCAAAAGTCAGGACACCAGATAGAACAATTTTTTGAGGGATAGAATCTGTTCTGTTTTCAGGCCACAAGCCTGGATCTTTGAAAAGACAAGAATCAGACAATGTTGCACGACTCTCTCCTGCTTCTTAGAAACCTTCTGAATGTGGTGGTGCTAATGGGGATATAACCTGACTATCTTCAAGCATTAGATTGGAGTCACACGATGCATCTTCTGGCAGCTTTCCTTTGTCATCAATTTCCAGGGCCACAGACACCGTCTCGATATTGAAATAATTTTCATCTTGAGTTTGTTCATCTGCTTCCCTAGTCAGTATATTGCTTGGCTGCAGAAAGGCCTTGTCTGATTTGGAAAACTGGAGGACAGATTGGTGTCCTTTAGCATCTTTTAGTTCCCTTTCTTATACCTCCTTACATTTCTGGGTGCCTGATTTGTATTTATAGCCACCACCAGACATGGCAGGATGGGGTGTGTGTGTGTGACTATGAGTGAATTAGACACTTACTCACGTATATTTTGGGCGTCTAAATCCTACCAGAAGAAGCAGCAGCCCTGGCTCCCAGCCTCTTATGGTGCTTTGCTTTGCCCGTCCCACCAGCTGTCCCTCCCTCCCGCCTACGCACAAGGAACTCTGGGACTGGTCGTTCTTGATCTGGATATGCTGGACCATGCCACAGAGAGGAGCACACATCTCTCGGTCTCTGTGTCTCAAATGACAAGTCCTAGTTTAACTGCACAAGCGCACACGCTCTATTCTAGAGACGGGCTTGGGCTTCGCCAGCAGGCCCCGCAACTCACTGTTCACAATGTTGCTTGAGACTGAGCTCACACTGCTTCTGATTGGCGTCAGCAAACCTCACAAGATCTGGACAATAGATACACAGATACAGGGAAATAAGTGTCTGTAAATATCCTCAGGCTTGATCTACAATTTAGCCTCACTTTTTTCCTCATGGTAATGGGGTTTGCAACCTGGGCCGGGCCCCCCATGGCCTCCGGGCCCCGGTAAAGTGTACCCTTTTTTCTCCCATGTGGGGCCTCTGCTCTTTGTCACACAGCTGGTTGGTGGCAGACCTAGGAACATAATGCAGCTCTTCTAACTCCCAGCCAAGTATTCCGTCCTCTGGAGCACTCCTCCTTTCTAATATCGTACTCTAGGATCCCACTTCCAGTCGATGGGCCTCAGACCCCCTGCGATGTGTAACCCACACCAGTTTTGCATGTGATTTTCAGGAGGTGAGGGCCTGAACCCCCCTCCCACCAGCACAAACCAAGAGCCATGGAGATCGGTGGATCTGCACAAGGCACACAACCCAGTACATCTCCCAGCGTTTTACGTGAGAATCCATGGCCCTCTAATCATCATTTGACTGCTGCAAACAGGCGTTCAGCTGAGATGCGATAAGACCGCTATCGTGTATTCAAAACTGATTATTAAAAGCAGATTTATTAAGGATTAACAAGGGCAACGTGGGAAGCAATAAAGCCCTTGCTAATCCTTGGGTCAGTCTGTTTTTGATAATCATCTGGTATTTTAAATAACACACCGAATTCCCTGTCTTATAAATCTGATTCTAGCTTTAACGTGACAGTTATCATATGTTTAAATCCCAGATGATTATTAGAAACATACTCATTGAAAATTAACCATGTAATAGATCATTATCTGTGACACTGCAAGTCTAAATAAATACATATGCTTTCACAAGCAGTTCATAGTCCACTTGAAATGATACCATGTTTTGTTTTGTTTTGTGAACTCATTCCATGGTATATTTATTGGCTTCTCATTCCTGAAATAGCACGGATAGCTTTCATTCCTAGGCAGTGTATCCTTAGGCAGCATATGATAATAATAATAAATTTTATTTTTATGGCACCCACTGGCCATAGCTATCTGGATGCTTTGCAAACAACAATACGATTGCCCAGAGAGCACTAAAAGAAACATGCAGCAAATAAAGCAAAACAAGATTCACAATAAAAATCAGCCTGTGTGATTAAAACAAAACAACGATGAGTGTTTGACATTAAACGTTCTCCAGGGCTCTTTTAAAACAAGGGAACTATTTGGGGTGGTCTGGCTGGGATAGACAGGGATAATGGAGTGAAATTCAGCAAAGAGACATTTAGCCTGAATATCGTTCAGACCTTAATGTATTACGCCTCGTGGCCCCTCGGGGAGGTACGGCAGTGCTATTATTCTCGCTGTACAAAGGGAGAAAATGAGACACAGAGCAATGAAATAACTTGCCCAAGATCACACAGGGAGTTTGTGGCAGAGCAGGGGACTGAACCCCCGGGATCCTAGTCCACTGCTTTAACTAACAGACCAGGCATCTGCCCCATGGCCGAGGAGCAAGACCTGCTAGACTGGTGCCTTCCCAAAGGCAAGAGTGGAAATCCCATTACTGACGCTATTTACAATTGTCCTGAAGACTAGATGATGTGGCCTTCAGGATTGCCTGTGAAAGCAGGGGACTGGACTTGATGACCCAAGAGGTCCCTTCCAGTCTTAAGTCCCTAAGCTCTGCCATGCATTAGCTGCCATCAGTCCCCAAGAGACCACAGAACAGAGAACAGCATGCCCTGGACACACTCTCTCTCTTTCCCTACAGGTTTACAACATACCACTTCGCCACCCTGTGCCAGAGACAGAAGGAAGGGAGGTGTAGGAGCCCGTGACTCTGACTGCATTTGCTGAGGAATCCCCAGCAGAGGAATTGCAGGCACGTCCTGCTTTCTTTGCACCACCCGAGCAGACCCAAGGGGGCGGAACAAGGCCAGGAATCTGGAAAACCCCAGCTAACCCACATTATCTGGGCAGAGCATCAAGCTAGTGTCTCGCCTTCCTCCTACAAGTGTTTGAGGCTTAACTAATGTTTGCAAAGTACCTGCCACGGTGATGCGTGCAACATATGTTATTATTCTCAGCCAGTCAGTAATCCTTTGGGACGTTCTCTCTTTGCTTTCAGCAAACAGAGACAGGGATACCCAGCAGATGTGGCTAAGAAAACCTTTCCTCTCTCTCCCTTGGCTGCTCACTGGAAAGTCAGATCTAAGAGGGCATCTCTGCAGTAGATGTGGGTGTTAATCACTGACCCCCCACTCTAAGATGGCCTGCTGCCGGCACCACCCACATCTGTGCAACTGAAGGGAAATGCAGTGATTCACATTTTTCTCTGGTTAGGCGCAGCTTCCTGGGTCCCCCTGAGCTATGTGACCTGTGCACAAAAGATGGCTTAGGGGGGAGACGTAACCACCCATGAGGCAGACACATGGTGTTTGTAAGGTGCACCAGGTGTGGTTAAAAGAAGCACTGGGTGAATCACCAGGTATCACCCTGTGTGACGACCACATAGATGCAGGCTGTTTGCCGGGGGTGAGCTCTCAGGCCTTTGTAAGGACACACATTCCTTTTGTGGTTTGTTCTGTTCTTGAGGCAGGGCTGGGTTTGACCTGACAGCTGATATATAAAGGGATATATTAAAATCACTGGCCCTAGTGCATCACTTCAAGGCCTTGCTGGTAGCCTTTTGCCATGATGAAAACTGACCCTTTATTCCGACTGTTTCCCGTCTCTTAGCCACTTTTTCATCCATGACAAAACTTTGCTTCTCAGCCCCTGGCTACTTAGAGTCTCACTGTGTGTACGTACAGTGCCTACAGCTTTGATCTGTGCTGGAATGGAATGATCTCTAGGAATGAATGTGCCTTTAATAATAATAATGTCTCCCTGATGCATATTTGTAGATGCATCTCATAGCATAATACTAGGGAATTCAGCTTGAGTGCTAAAAGCCTTTAAATTACAGCTGGAGAGTGCGAGCAGGTCAACATCCCGGGAGGCTGACATCTATTCAAAGGACAAACCAAACCACAATGTGAACTTCCACCAGTATAATTCAATCTTACCTGGAGGGACCTCCTTGAAGCGTTCACCTTTCTATTGCCCATCCAATTCTTAGCCTCTCTAATGAGATGGGCAATAACAATCGTTATAGTCAGGATAATAAATGAGAATTCCCTTGGACTGCAAGCGGTTGCATCTCATCAAATAAACCTGTTCTTCTCATCTATCTATCTATCCTTCCTTCAACCCACAGTATCAGTAGAGTGCAGCCTTTTTTAATTTAACTGGCGTTCAGTGATTTGGTATTAAACGATGATGGGTTCTGCTCCTGTTGGTACAGTTTCAGGTTTAATAGACTGAAAATCACGTCTGGTGCTTTTCTCAAATTTGGAGGCTCCAGGAAGACGTGGAGACCAAGAGTAGTTGTCAAGACACAATCACACGTACGAAGTCTTACCTGCAATATAAGTTTTATTAAAGCAAAAAGGGAAGTTTTAATTACCCATGCGTCTAGAAATGTTACAAAATCACATGCAGTGAGTAAGGGCAGTGTCATTCGCATCTGCGCCCCAAAGTATTCTAGGGTCTGGTGGCTCTCTTGATAGGTGATCATTGAGAAAGGAGTGGTTCCTGCTGCGTCTTCCCACTTGTACCCAACCATTGTTGTTCTGAGCACGCCTAACACCTTATGCATATGTATGAGGGTTTCAACCCTCTTCTTATCTGTACTTCCATGCCAAATGAATATTGAGGTGCCCTGTTTTTCATAGGTTGTTTTCTTAGTTTCCCAATTATTGGCACATTCTTCCCAGTAACCTTGTGATCTCACTGAGATAGGGTTATTCCTAGCTTACCTACTCATGTCAAGCATTCTTAAGCCTCTGGCCTAGTATGGCTAAGCTAAAATATCTGTCAGCCTTGCATCACGGCCCTGCTTTACTTACTTACTTACCTAATACACACTCACCACTCCTAAATCCTTGTTAATCTTATACTTCTCTAATCCTACAATTTAAATCTATTTAGCATACAGTGATCATATATGAAAGAGCACATGAATGGACCATAACACCAAATAACACAACGTTAAATGGATGATCAAATTAACTAATTGGCTACAATTACCACAGAATCATAGAAATGTTGGGCTGGGAGGGATCTCGAGAAGCCATCAAGTCCAGACCCCTGCACTGAGGCAGGACCAAGTAAACCTAGGCCATCCCTGACACGTTTGTCCCACCTGTTCTTAACAACCTCCAGTGATGGGGATTCCACAGCCTCCCTTGGAAGCGTATTGCATAGTTTAACTACCCTTAGAATTAAAAAATTTTCCCTGATATCTAATCTAAATCTCCTAGCTGCAGATTAAGCCCATTACTTCTTGTCCTACTTTCAGTGGACATGGAGAACATTTGACCACCGTGCTCTTTATAACAGCCTATAACATATATAAAGACTGCTATCAGATCTCTCCTCACTCCTCAGTCTTCTTTTCTCAAGACTACACATGCTCAGGTTTTTTTTTTTTTAAACCTTTCCGCATATGTCAAGTTTTCTAAACTTTCTCTCATTTTTCTTGCTCTTCTCTGGACTCTCTCCACTCTGTCCATGTTTCCCAACAAGGGTGGTGTCCAGAATTGGACGCAGTATCCCAGTTGAGGCCTCATCAGTGCTGAGTAGAGCAGGACAGTCTCCTCCCCTGTCTTACATAAGACACTCCTGTTAATAACCCCCAGAATGATATTAGGTTATTTTGCAAATGCATCACATTGTTGCCTCATATTTGTGATCCACTATAACCCCCAAATCCTTTTCGGCAGTACAACCGCCTAGCCAGTTATTCTCCATTTTGTAGTTGTGCATTTGATTTTTCCTTCCTATGTGAAGTACTTGGCTCTCTATCCATCCATCTACCCATCCTTCCTTCCCTCCGTAGTATCTATCCATCCATTTATAGTATCCATCCATCCTGCATCACCATAGTATCTAAAATTTGCCACACTTCCTTCTCTATCCTTTCTGTGGCATCCAGAAGCAGGTTCCCCATTTTTCTGCCCATCCTGAAAGACGCTCCCTTCCCAAAAGCTACGATGCTGACCCCTGTGCAGCTTGGATTATCAGGTGTTCACCCTGCGCATGGCAGGGCACGTACATGCTGAATGTACGTGCTTGTTCCAAACTAATTTGTGGGCTCAAAAAGCAAATGAGAAAAGACTCTGGCAAACCCCTCAAAGGCTGTGATCCTGCCCATTGAATGACAACCCAGGAGGCAGAGAACACTGCAGCAATTCGCAGACTAGCAAAGACCTCCAGGCCAGTCAGCTGGCTTCAGGCCAGTGCTCTGTACCCTTGTCACACACGTCACTTCCTTTTCCTGTCCCAGAGACATTGTGAGGCAGAGAACCTGTGACAATTAATGAGGCATCCAGTGCATTTCACAGGAAGGAGCCCAGATTGCTTTGCACGGGAGGAGCGAAGGGAATTACGCAGCTCCTGACTGAGCAGTGGCTGCTCACAAACCGACAATATGGAGCTTGCGTTGGGCGGGGAAGCTTTATAAGGTGTAACAAAGAGAGTTAATTATGTCCAGATTAGCCGGGGGAGGGCTCTGAGGGGCATGTGAGGTAGGAACCCACAAATATCGGAAGGGTATAAAGTACCCAGGACAGGGATCGCAGAGATGGAAGTAGGAATACCTAAGAAAGTGGCTTGTCAACACAACCATTCAGCACGGATACCTGCTGTTCTCAGGATCGGAAATACTGTGCTGATCTCAGCCACCTGTGCACGGTCAAGGCAAGCAAACCTATATACTTCTACAGCCCCTGTTATAATGGGATCTAAGCACCATCAGTGAATGTACACGCCCTGGGAATGCAGTTATCCCTATTTTACACATGGGGAACTGAGGCCAGCCCCTCAAAGGAGTTTAGGCTCCTGACTTCCTTTGAAATCAAAGGGAATGAGGTGCCTGTATCACCTTGTAAACTTGCTCACGGTCCCCAAGGGAGTGTCTGATAGAGAGGGGAATCGGATAGTAATTCCGAGCTCCTTGCATCAGTCGATCTCAAAGCACTTTACCAAGTAGGTTGGTATCTTTACTCCCATTTTACAGATGTGGAAACTGAGGCACACTGACATGCCCTGACTGGCCAGGCAGTGGCAGAACCAGGAACAGATCTCACGTCTCCTGAGCCATAGCGGGAAAGCTGCTGGAATGCATTTGGTTTCGGGAGGCACGTGGCATCAGAAGAAGGGCGCTGTAGGACGGAATTAAAGAAAGGGAAAATGTAGAGGGAATAGCAGGAAAATTGTCCTGATGGTGAGATCTGTGAGGAAGTGGAATAGTCTTCGTGAGGAAGTTGCCTCGCTTGGGACTTTTAAACAGAGAGTGGACAAAATACGAACGTAGGGAACAATGCAGCCCTGGGCAGGAGATGGACTCACAGGCATGCAGGCTGCCCCTTCCCGTAGGCAGTGGGTGACGGAGAGTTTCCAGTGGCAGGGCTGTTAATCTGGAACCACTCACCAGCACTGTAGTCACTGGAAGTAAAAGAGCGTTGGCGAGGAAACGCTGGTCCCACTGAAGCCAGCGGTAATGGCTTTACTGATCATCCAGTGAGCAGATTTGGTCCACATTCTAGCAGGCCACGTTCATTCGCACAAGCCAGCCCATAACATGCTGCACGGAGGCAGCCTCCAAAAAACAGCTTCCGAGAGAAGGATTCATGGTCACCTTTACTGCTCACAAGTGCGTTTGGGGGAATGACCCGGCTGGACACTGGGTGCTTTGGCTCTAGGATCAAAAGCACCGACCGAGTTGCAGCTGAGAGGCCCAGGGTCAGATCGCCTGAGGAGCACTCTGGAAGTCAAGGGAGCTTTCCTCGCTAGGGCAGCCTAGTGATGCATTTACAGGGCCACGCACGTAGATCTGGTGAGGGTGGATCTCAGAATTCTTTCCCGCTTCAGTAAACCATAAAATCGGAAGGAGACTGACGCATTCGTGCCCACCTGCTGGAAGCCGTTGTCCAGCTGGTGGCAGGTGGCAGATGGGAAGGACTAATGCAGGTCAGACAGAGGGAAGGGAATCACCCTTGCAGCACAGAAAAGGAAAGTCTTAAAACTGCAAGAGTATGTAAAGCTGAGTGTGCTGGGTGCTGTACGGTTACAGAGAGAGACGGTCCCGACTCAAAGAGTTTCCAGTCAGATTAGACAAAGGTGTGGAGAAAGAAGCATTACAATTATCCCACAGAGAACCGAAGCACAGAGGGATTAAGTGATATGCCCAAGGTCACACAGAATCTGTGGCAGACCAAGAACTGAACTCCAACCTCCTAAATCCCAGCCTAAAAACACAGCTACAAGGCCGTCCTCTTTCCATCGCTGTGTATTGCTTTCTATCAGCCATTCTCAGCCTCCTGACACGGCTCCTACATCTATCTGTTCCTATGGGCACACACTTGAGAATAATCTGCCATGATAAATGTACTGAGTGTCATCACCGCATAAAGCACGAGAGAGCCTTGAGTGGATGGTGTCAAGCGGAAAGTGTTATTGTAAGCAAGTGAAGGTCACACCCCGCTCCGAAGAGAACACACAGACACTGTGTACTGGCCAAGTGCACTCCCTTCCTGGGACGAGCTGCGTTGGCAACACAAACAACAGCAACCAGACACAGCCCCAGATTTTAACTGACGACTAGTGATTTGGAGTGTCCAACTTGCGACCCGATTTTCAGAAAGCTCTGAGCACTCGCCCCCTAAAAACCACGCCTTTTTGAGGGGTCTCAAGTTCACATTCTTAGCGACAAACCTGACCTGAGCTTTTCCCCGCCATACTTGATTATTTCTAGGACTTTCCCTGCTGGCCCTCTCTGACCAAGGTCCTAGTTCCCTCTGGGCCTAGAGCTACTCCAACCCCTGTTACATCCTGGTTGGAGGTAAGATTCACATGCCAATAGGACTCAGCCATGGTGACGTTACATCTTCATGCAGGTGTCTACCACCGCTGAGAAATCAGCACATGCCCCTTGGAGCCACTCAACACTTGTTTCTAATTTTACTCGGCTAGCGCTGCCTGGATTGCCAATAAGTGCTAGCCCTGGTGCAAGAGGCAGTGTGGTCTAGTAAACATGGACTCCGGAGATTGTGGTTCTCATCTTGGTTGTGACCTTGGGTAAGTCTCGGTGCCTCAGTTGCCCTTCCCACCCTTTCTATGGGAGACTCTTTGGCACTAGGGCTGTCTCACTTTGCGCCTATGCAGTGACTAGCTGGATCAGGCCCTGATCTCAGCAGGGGCACCCTGATACAAATAATGCAGTCGGTTCCCGAACTCCTCCTCCGTCAGGTCTGGCGCCGTCCCACACATTGCCCTCCTTTCAGCAGGGATGGGAAGGGGGCGGAGGGAGCTGGAGGAGTTTTCAGTCCTCAGTCCCTAACGCTAGCTCTGCGATCAATTAACGGATGGAACTCAGACACCGGGCCCATCCAGGCAGAAAGATACTCGAACCAGCCCCGCACGCATTAAACAAGTGGCTGGCTGTTTGGCGAGGTGAGTCACTCTCATACAGAGGGAGCATTTATGGGCAGGCTAATGCAAACCAAATGCTCAGTTCTCCAGGAAGGGGAACCAAACCTACTGTTTCAAATCGGGATTCAGAGCCTGAGTTTGTTCTGCGAGAGCATGCTCTGGGTTCCTATTGCACGGGGGCTTGGCTTTGCCACTGGCTCAGTTTTTGGCCATGGGCAAGTCCCTTCCCCTCCCTTTGCTTCCCAGGCTGAGACAAGGCTTTCTCAAGCCGTCCAGCTGTGTGTCAGAGGTCTAACCCTGCTCACCACTGACAGACAGTTAGCCCAGGCCGGGGCTGTGGTTTTGGAGCATTAATATACGAGTCCTAACCCGACCGCAGTCACACATTTCCAAGTGAGCAGGCTGTGTGGCAATGGGACAGCTGTGAAGTCCTAAGCGGCCACAGGTACGGTACGGGTGCGTTGTGAGGCTTAAATAAATAACGCCTGTGATGTATGTTGAGATCTGGGAACGGACGGTGCTATGGGGGCTAGATGAAAGACTGTTGGGGTCGCTGGAAATGAAAGGTCCTAGAGGAACGTACCCGGAGAAGCTAAGTCCCCCTGGATCGTCCCCCTTGCTCACAGTGAATGAGCAGCATGCGTTAGGGAAGGGCTCCCTCTGTGACCAGTCTGTAGCCTGGCTCTGAGGACTGCAGGATTTACCAGGTATGTTCCGAGGGAGCAGCTCGGGTTCAAAATGAATTGGACGAGCCTCCTGTAGCAGGGAGCCCTGCGGGGTCAGAGATGCTCCTCTGAGGTCGCTGCTGACACTTCCTTGGCATGCTCAGATGTGGCTTTGAACACAAGACAGTCTTCCCTCAAAGAATCCTGCCCTCCCTCCACCCACCCACGCCGGACACCGCTCGAGCTCTGGTGTGAGAAGCGTATGTAGGCCTGAGTGGTTTCCTCTCTGTTCCTGGGGCCGGCGAAGGATGATGGAGGGCCTGGCCTCAGCATATCCATTTATCCCCCCCGCCAAGCTCTGAGTGACAGCGGAGAGATTAGAGGTGGAAAGAACATCTCGGAGGTCATCCCCAGGGCCATCCCCTGGGGAGCAACATGGGATTACACTTTTGGCTCCTATTATCTAGCACTCTGTCCAATTCAGCATGGCCATGATTCAAGCCCCAGGGCTTCCCACTGCTTCCCTAGGGGAGAACAGGTCCTCAGCTCATCCTTCTCACATTTCCCGATAGGCAGCCTAAGCTTTCCTTTCTTTAATTTCATCCCATAGCTCCCAGTCAGCCGGAACCACCTCTCTTCCTTCTTGGAGCCTGCCCTTTGATACCCGTCTAGCCCTTGCAATGATCAGCTTAGTTCTACCCATTGCTGTGGTTCCCACTATCACAGTACCTGAGCCGTTCCCAACCCTTGAATGGACGTAGCCTCACGTATCCCGAAGAGGCAGGGTGGGGCTGTTGTCTCCCTTGTACAGATGGGGACCGAGGCACAGAGAAGCTCGGGGTACGTCTACACTGTGATAAAAGCCCATGGCACCAAGTCCCAGAGCCTGGGTCAAATGACTGCGGGTGCAGGGCCAGGCTAAAAATTAAGTGTAGCTCTTCAGGCTCCAGCCCAGGGATCTACACTGTACTTTATAGCCCTGCAGCCCGTCAGCCCCGTTTATCACAGTGACTTGGCAGCAAAGGGACTTAGCACACCCGTGGGCTAAGCGCTGCTTCACTGCGATGTAGAGGTTTGCGCACAGGCTGGGTCCCAGGATCTAGGCCCTGCGAGGTGGCTCAGGCCAGCGGTGGGTTTTTCATTGGAGGGTAGGCGTAGCCATAGACACAAGTGTCCCAAAGTGACTTGCCCAAGGTCATAGAGGAAGACTGTGGAAGAGCAGGCAATTGAACTCAAGTCTTCCGACGCTAAGGCTAATGCCCTAACCACTGGCCCATTCTTCCTCTCTAACTAGTTAAACCTCCCAGCACCAGCAGCAGATTCTGCGGGGGTTGTATCAGGCCCCTGGGCTCAGATCCTTACATGTATTTAGGTGCCTAACTCCCATTGGTTTCAACCACTGAGGACCTGGGCATGGGGACCTCATGCTTGTCCCCATGTGGCATGCACCCAGGGGTCTCAGACCTTCCCAGCAACACCAGAGACACATTGGCAGCTGGGTACAAATACATGGCCTGACAGGGTGCTGGGCATATTTAGCTGCCATTGAATGCAGTGAATTTTGATAGGACTCAGCATTTCCCAAGATCGGGTCTTTGGTCATCTTTATCCTGACTGTTCTGGCAATCGCGGCACCCAATGGGCGATCAGCAGAAGCAGGCATTTGCATGGGAAAACAATTCAGCTTCTCAGCCAACCTGTGCACTCCATCCCTCCCCCTAAACATTCGGGGCTGGTGTCTTCAGTTACAAGGCGTTCTTGGCTCTGATCTCCTGCACTCACATTTTGATACACTTAGACCTACACTAATCAATTTTGCCCAGCTGCCTCTGAAACTCTGCAGCTCGAATCCCAGTGAGAATTGTTAACCAAGCATTTCAATAAACCTTTGGGTGACCTTTACGGAGACCCTGCGCTATTGGTGCTCAGATGAAACCCACGCTGCTCGGGGATGCTTAGCTGGCTGTTTGCAGAAGTTCCCCCAGGGTGGAGCTCCTCTGTTCGAAATGCACCTACTCAAGTTGAACCACTGTTGCCATTTCTCTGTGCCTCCAGCTGGTCACAATCCGAGCCCTGCTGTGTCAGATCCAGGATACCACGGGAGTCTTTTCACTCTGCTCCTAGTTGGTTCATATTTGGGGCTCTTCTCGAGGTTGGCTTTGCCAATTGAATCAACGATAGCATTTTGCGGTATAAGTTGGAATTGCCCAAAGTGTTTGTGCTCTCACACAGCTGATTAACCCGACTGCCCCATTTAAGACGGAGAGAGAATTTTTTCCACTGTTGCACAAAAGTAGAAATAGTGAGGGAGGGAGAGAGAGAGATGGGGGGGAGGGAGAAAGGTGCACCTGGGAGGGACAGAAAGATGGTGTGAGAGAGAACAAGGACGTGGAGAGAAGGAGTGCAACAAGGCTTCCGTTATTTCCCCTGGCAACAAGCCTGATTCCAACGCCCTGTGACGTCTGCGCCCAACCATAATCAAGCCTCCCATCTTGACCATCCCACATGGTAACGTAGGTTGGCCATGAAATTTCCCCAGTTGCGCTAAGGGTGAAAAAAACGTAGCCTGAAGCTCTTCAGTGTTTTTAAATGGATCCGAAAATAAAAGTTAAAATAAATCGACCACGAGGCGATGCATCCCCTGAGGTTTTGCTTTTCTTTTTAAATGCCAATTGTGACAAAAAATGCGGTCCCAAAGCAGTGGCTGCCTAGGATTCATGGCTGTCATTCTGCTGCACGCTGGGAATTTCACAGCAAGGGGCAGGGGTCAGAATTCAAATACTCCTGCTCCAGAAGGGCAGGCCCCACCGTTTGAGTTAAATGAGAATTGCCAAAAGCTGAGAGGAGTAGAGGTTTTATGATACACTCATGCCATTCTGATCCCACGCAGCAAAGGGCAGACAGAAACACACATGCAAGTCAGTCTGCGACAATATTTTCCCAAGGGATGCTGTAGCCAGCTCTGTGGGGGCCACAGTTTCCACTTACTTCACCTTCTCAACCCCAAAGGCTCTCTCTTCCCTCTTCCCGTTTAGAGAAACCTGGAAAAAAATGCTGCATATGCACCACGGTGAGAAGACAGCATGGCCTGAAGAGCAGCTGCTATTTCCCTGTGGTCCTAGTGACTGGGGTCATTGTTTGCACTGCGTAGGGAAGTGCACAAACTTTCGGAGGAAGGCTCCAGTCACAGAGCTAGGCTGTCCACAGCTCTGCTGTGGGTGCTGTGGTGGTGGTGATGGGGAAGCCCAGGAGAGATCCCAACTCCTGCTAGCAACCACCGGGGAACAAGGCAACCCAAAGGAGGGGTGAGGCGGGGTGAGGGATGGGAAGGATGCAGGACAGCAACTTCATGCCCACTGCTCCTCCTGGGAGTGACCCCGTTGTCGAATTGGGAGGAAGTTATGATGTGAACCATAAATCTGAGCCAGGATTGGCGGGTTCAGGGAATCCTAGGATTGAGTTTCAGGCGGGCCCGGGGCTGGGCTGCAGATGAAATTCCTCCCTCTCTGAGGGATTTATGAGCCCCCAGCTAGAGACCATGTGAAAAGGGTCAATTTCTCACGTTCTCCATCAAGCTTCCTTAATTGCTCTTGGAATTTTCAGGAAACCGGGCTGCTGGCATGGCTGAGTAATGCGCCCCGCGCCGTCCCAGGGCTCAAAGGATGACAGCAAGGTCACCCAGCATCTCAAGGAAGCAACGTGACGTGCTTCAAGCAGTTCCTCGAAAGACGAGTTCTCTGCCAGTAAATAAGACTGTCGCCCTCCCGGGCAGCGCGGTGTGTCAGGTCGGGGTTCGGTAGGAGGAAGGGTATGTGAGAGATACACAGAGCATGGAGGTGATGTGGTTAAGGATCCGATTTGTCAATTAAGTTAGTGTCCCATGGGATTCTGGTTAAAGAGCTCCTTTGATGCTAAGATTAAGGGAATGCTTAACAGCTGTGGGGATGATAGGCACATGCTTATCTGCTGTGCGGGTGGGGCTGAAGGGAATGTCCACTGAGCAGCATGTGTGGTGCCAAGAAAAAGCACAATGAGAAACAAGTGGTGTTTACTCACTGAATTCTGGGTGCCATGAGCACAATTCTCAACAAGGATTAGGAAACACCAGATTGGCAGGTCAAAGGATTGCAAAGAGAGGTGCAATGAACTGCACTGGTTCACAAAGTCAGGAAGAGTTTAGCAAAAACAGTCTACGCTAAGAGTCTGTGCTACGACTCTGTGGAGTCTGTGCTAAGATTTGTATCTTTCACAGAGGAGGGTTGGGTTTGATTCCTGGCCAGTGCAGGAGTGGGAATTATCCTTCTGGAGGAAAAGTGGTCTTGTGGTTAAGGCACTTGAGTGGGCTCCGAGAAACATGAATTCAGTTCCTGGTTGTGCTGTGGATTCCTTGTGTGACATGGGACAAGCTATGGCAGAATGTCTCTGTCTCAGATCTTTACGGGCAAAATGGGAATGATACCATTGCCCTACCGCCCAGAAAGGTTGGTGAGGATACAGCCATAAAATCATGGGCTGTGCTCCAATTCTGAGGTTCCTACGTTCCACTGGAAATCAAAGGGACAGAGACTTCTTTGTCAAGGCACTTCAGAAAATGTTATCCTTAATGCATGAGGTTAATAAGACTTACCTCACTTGCAGTGGTATTCGGAATATTAAGGTTTTCCTGCAAGATCTGCTCTAGGAATGATTGGGGGGAAGGTCTCTGGAGGTCAGCCTAGATGATCGCAGTGGTCCCTGCAGGCCTTGGAATCTACGAATTACCATTTCTACAAACAAATGAATAAGGGGCGTGAATGTGGGTGAAAGAAGATTCTATTTAGGACTTTCACAAAGGAATTTTTCTTCCTGTTCACCCAGGTGGTAGAAACTCTAATATCAAATGCAACTATGAACATGCGACAAACTCTATTCCTGGCTTCAAAGGGATGGACAAGTCTATCAATGTTCTGTCACTTCTACTGATTTATCACAGAGAAGCAGATTATCTTTATTTGATCATACTCTTTAAGAGCTTATTTGTGGCCTTCCCCCACTACAGGTTTCCAGCTTCCAAATGGTCCTGAATAATCAGGGCTATTTTGGGTACGGACTATAAACCCCTAAGGTCTTGCCCCTTAACTGATGTAACTGCCAGAACTGTTTTTCTCTTTCTCCTTTTGTAGTTCATAGATCATGTAGGAATTCAGTAGCTGGGAAGAGGATGTTATTTTAGACGTTAATGAGTGGCTGCCAATAACTAGTCAACACTGGGCATCAGGCAGCATAGTTATTGTGGTTTTCTGAATGTAGGCCAAAACTGTAGTTGGTATTAGGGCTGGTTGGAAAAATTCTGCTGTAACGTTTTTGGTCAGTATTTACCAAGTCAGTGAAATTTCACAGAGATGGTTCAATTTTGCTGAAGTTCCTATGGAAACTTGCCTGCTTTCCTGCTAGCTCATCTGTCTGGTGGCCCAATGGGAGAATGGGCTTCCAGGGTACACGGCTCCAAGGTAGCTTGCCAGGTAGGTTGCTGTGTACTTCGTAGAGAATTTCAGAAAATGTTTGCTCTGAATCAGAGCCAAACTGTAGGAGGAGGGCCTCATCACTGGAGCATTCCTTCACGGTGTGGCATGCTCTATCTGGATCTTTGTTGTAACGTCTGCTACTGATAGTTGCTCTAGTCCCGCTGTGGTCTGCCTCTTCTCTTGGCCAGCTCTTGTTGAGACCCGCCACTTGTGGGGTAACAGAAAGTTGAATGAAACCAAATGTCCAATCCCTCTATCTATCTGCTGTTCTTGACTCTGGGCCTCGTGATCTGTACACCCTTGCACTCAGGGCTCTCGGTCATCCTTATCCACTTCCTGGGGGCTTCACCCCACATTCTCAGTGGCTGGTAGGACAAACCAGGACTTCCCACTACACTGGGCTCCAATGCAGGGACTCTATAACTAGCAGCCAAGGTCTGCTCGTTGCTGCTGCCTCCATGGACTTCTCCTTACCATAGCCCGTCAGCAGGCCTCCCCCACAGCCTCTCCGGGTTTACCCTTCTCTCAGGGCTGAGACTGCAAACCAAAAGTATCAACTTAAACTGATTTCTGTCCTCCTTGCTTTCCACCTTTATTCCCTTCTACGTTTCCTTCACTGAGTAGCTGGACACCCCCTGGGCCTTTCTTCCTGGAAATACCGACCATGCCCTTTTATCAGAGCTTCTCAGCACCGGAGCCTGCTCCACCCAGTGGGTGTGCCATGTCTCTCCTGGCCTCCTGCCAGACTTTTCTGATCAGAAGAAGAGCCCAGGACCAACTCTCCCCCTAGCTTCCTCCACGACTCTCCCGGTCTCGCTACTCTCTCCTCCCAGAGAATGACTGCAGAGTTTGTCCCTGCAGCCCACATCCGTTTCAGCTTTCCTTTCTTTATGGTCACCACCTTCTCCTTCCCCCACTGGGCGTCATCCTTAATTAGGCCCGGCTCACCCTCCAGGTACCACTAGATGGGTTAACTGACCCGTCAGACCCACAGCATCATAGAAGATTGGAGTTGGAAGGGACATCAGGAGGACCCTGCTCAAAGCAGGACTATCCTCAACTAAATCATCCCAGCCAGGGCTTTGTCAAGCTGGCCCTTAAAAGCCTCCAGGGATGGAGATTGCACCACCTGCCTAGGTCACCCATTCCAGTGCTTCACCACCCTCATAAAGAAAAAGCTTTTCCTAAAGTCCAACCTAGACCTCTCCCACTGCAACTTGAGACCATTACTCCTTGTTCTGTCACCTGCCACCACTGAGAACAGCCTAGCTCCATCCTCCCTGGAACCCCCTTTCAGGTAGTTAAAAGCTGCTATCAAATCCCGCCTCCTTCTCTTTTGCAGACTAGACAAACCTACTTCCCTCAGCCTCTCCTCATAAGTCTTGTACTCCTGCCCCCTAATAGGTTTTGTTGCCCTTCACTGGATTCTCCACAATTTGTCCCCATCCTTTATGTAGTGGGGCCAAAACTGGACACAATACTCCAAATGTGGCCTTACAAATGCTGAATAGAGGGGAATAATCACTTCCTTCCCATCTGCTGTCAATGCTCCTACTAATGCAGCTCAATATGCCATTAGCCTTCTTGGCAACCAGGGCACACTGCTGACTCATATCCAGCTTCTTATCCACTGTAACCCCCAGATCCTTTTCTGCAGAACTGCTGCCTAGCTCGTCAGTCCCCAGTCTGGAGCTATGCATGGGATTCTTCTGTCCTAAGTGCAGGACTCTGCAGTTGTAAGAGTAAGTTATCAGTAACCCAGTCAGAGCCAAGATGGGGTATATGTATACCCCATGATGGAAACCAAATTTCAAAACATCAAAGTCCTCCATGAAATGGAATTACCTCTCTCCACTCAGCTCTAAGTGACAGAACCCACTGGTTCATTGTGTGCTGCAAGTCCCCACCCGCTAGAGTGCTAGGTCCACAGGAGAGGATAAGAGCCTACTACTGCTATCAGGTAATCACAGAGTCATAGAGTTTAAGGCAAGGAGAGATCAGTAGATCATCTACTCTGACCTCCTGTATATCCCAATGCACCAACATCACCCAGCACCCGCACACCAACCCAGCAACCAAAATGAGGCCAAAGTATTAGAAATCACAGAAAACTAGGCTATGATGTGCCACCGGTAATGGAGTGACTCTTTTTGTTCAGGCGATAGAGGCCCATGCTTCTGGTACCGAAGTTT
This sequence comes from Mesoclemmys tuberculata, assembly GCA_007922155.1. NCBI lineage: Eukaryota > Metazoa > Chordata > Testudines > Chelidae > Mesoclemmys > Mesoclemmys tuberculata. The sequence goes on along the minus strand of ML675627.1, from coordinate 3,577,473 downwards.
ATGGACTCAGTCCCTCTTAGCAACCCAGGGTGATAGATCACCAAATCAGCAAACACTGGTTATCAAGGGTAACCACTGGAGACAACATCTATTTCTAGCTCGTGCCCACATGGGACTTTTGCCTGTTGTACATTCCTGAGTTCTTTGTCCAATACAGTTTTAAGTGATTCGAATGACTAGGTCACCACTCCTTCCCCTAAGAGAGTATTTTACACTGACAGATTGTCTCCCCATTGAGAAACATTTCCTGATAATTCAGCTGAAAACTTCCCTTGCTTAATTCCAGCCCATTCCTCCTAGCTAACAATCTTACATTTATATCTAGAGCTGGAGTAGTTCACAACCCACCTGACCTGTTTAGGGAGTTTCCTGCCCTGCAGTGTGAATGGCATTGAATAACATTGAGTGCTTGTAAAAAAGCCCCTCACTTCCTACACCACCCAAGAAATTTTAAGGTTCCCAGTACTGTAGACTCGTTTTATCCAGCAAGGTAAATCACTTTAGAGCACAGATTTATTTATATCGGCTTTGCTTTTGCTGGCTACAGAAATGCAACGGTTGTACTCTGAGTGCAGATGGCAATCCTATGCCGGCGTCCAGGCTAGGAAATGAAAGATACCATCTGTGATGCTGGCTGAATTAGGGGGACCATTTATGATATTATTTAACATCAATATTTGCTAATTACAATAATTCATATGAGATAGGCCATGTTTATATGCATGTGACATATTTGTACTGGAAGTTATGGATATGTTTAATGTATTTGTATTTCAGCATGTGCTGTGTTTCTGGGTGACACCCCAGATAGGAGGGCTGCAGCATTAGCCTGTGTAAGAGCCCATTAAGGAAACTCACAGGTACAATGGACCCAGCGGGAGGAGCCAGATGACTCCTGATGAGTCACCAGGACTTACTCATGTGACCCTGGACTCCATCTTATTTCTGTAAATTTCCACAAGCAGCATGGCAAAGGCCAAGGGACATAAAAGGCAGCTGCCCAACATTCATTTTTTCTTCAGTCGTCACCTACTTCTGGATCAATTTATCTGCAACTGAAGCTGTGAAACAAAGGACTGAGACCCATGCAGGTACTGGATGTACACCAGAGTATACAAGCCTGTAAACTCCACTATACTACTAGAAACCTGATATATATGGACTTTCAAATAATTTGTATGTATCTGATTGCTGTAATCCTTTAACATTTCTCTTATAGTTTGTTTCCTTTTATAATAACTTTTAGTTTTAGTTACTAAAGGACTGGCTGGCAGCCTGGTATTTTGGGAAAGATCTAAACTTATACTGATCTGGTACTGTGGCTGACCCTTTTTGGTAAAGAGCACAGAGTTTTAAATAACTTATCTCTTTACTGGACCTAGTGGCTGATTGGGAGCCAGAGACTGAAATGCAGTAAAGGCGGCTGTGTGTATTTTGTTTTATAATCTTGATAACCAGTGTGGGGAATCAGAAGTACATTTTGTGGCTGGCTGGGAAGTCTGACTTCACTGTCACCCACCAGGGCTGGGAGAATCTGCATTTTCAGGTGGCTACCCTAGGCATGGACAGGTCACACCACCTCCTACTGGAACTGCTGGGGGAAGACAAGGTAGAACGAAACTGACTGTGAAGGAAGAGTGCAACCTTAATTAATCCACTTCCTCTGGCAGGTGGGAGACTTTTCCTCCCAAGATTTCCCAACAGAGAGGCCAGATCTGGCCCACATCTCAGCCCCTATATGCCATTCGAACAGCATCAAGCAGCTAAAATTGGCTGGGGGAAAATTCCCCCCGCAGAGAAGCGGTATAGGGGAAAGGTGATTGAACCTATACTTCCCCCTCATGGCAGGCCCTACTATAAGGGGCATGGTGGCAGTGGGTTTGGGGGAACGAAGGCGTGGAAGGGCGTATGCCTGTAGGTCTCGCTGCTATGGGGATTCTGGGCTACGGAGCCACAGTGAGGTTCCTATAAATTAGAGCAGCCTGGGACTGCTTTAATCTACATCGGGGGCATCTCCCCCTGAGCTGTGCGTCTCGGGGGGCAGACTGCAGAATATACCCTGTAAATACATACCCCTCACAACATTGCTGAGTTTATAGCCCAAGCTGCCATGGCTTCAGGTTATTCCATTCCATTACCTTAATCCAGTGGTTTTCAATCTTTTTTTTTTAATCTGTGGACCCCTAAAAAATTTCAAATGGAGTTGCAGACCCCTTTGGAAATCTTAAACATAGTCTGTGGTCTGCAGACCGCTGGGGATCCATGGGTTGAAAAGTATTGACCTCCCTACTTGCTACGCCTGCCCACTGCTTGTAGAGAGGCATCTTGTTTCTCTTAGTCATTTAGCCACGTGGTAGGGATTTCATTCTTTTAATTTTATCCTTATAAGTCATTTCCTCCAACCCATTTATCTCTCTTGGGCGCTTTCCCCTGGATTCCCTCCAATTACTCATCTCCTTTCTGGTATTGATTATGGATACATTTCTGCGACACTAAGGCTGCTTTGGTCAGCAGGACCAGGATTTTGCATTCAAAGGACAATAAAACAAGAGCAAACATGTTGCCAACCCCCCAAAATTGCAAAAGTGGTTTAAAAATATCAGGATTTTTAAAATATTGCATTGGGTGGGAGTGGTTTTTTTTGTTTGTTTCTTGGTCTGCCTAATTACCTTCCAGGGGAAGCCACCCTTTATGTGGTGCAGTGCATCATGGAACTTATGTGACCAGAGTGCGTTGTGGGAAATGTAGTCTGGCCAAGAAGCTCAATCTATACAGGAAAATGAAGGCACGAGGCACCTGAACTACAACTCCCATAAGACACTGCAGCAGCTCTGTGGGACAGTTTAACACTGAACCAAGATGAATGAAATGTTTCCCTTTGGTGCACCAACCCAAAACCCAATTGTTTTATTAGCGGAAATGTCAAAACATTTTGTTTCTAATAAAAATATTTCTCAACCAACATTTTTCTGAACTTCCCATTCCTTGAAAATTTTCCATATTTATATCCTGACGAGGCACCAAAACACATTTTGAGATGTCAGAATTTCCCATCGGATGCAAATTCCAGCTTTCAGCCAGCTTCAATGAAAACTTAAGGCCCTCTCATGAGATACGTAACTTCATCTCCATTTTACAGTTGGGGAAGCTGAGGCACAGAGGTGATGTGATTTGCCCATGGTCACACACCATAAGCTTCTTGGGGCAGGGACTGTCTTTTAGCTTTTTGTTTGTACAGCGCCTGGCACAGTGGAGCCCAGGTCTCTAGGCACTGCTGAAATATAAATAAATATAAAGGTAAGAACAGACTCTGGAGGTTTTACTCACAGTCACTTGCTCAAACCACTAGCCCAACCTGCTTTACAGCCCTGAAATGGGGCTTTCCAGGTCAGCTGATGGCTGGGGGAGGGAGGGGGGAAAGAGTGTGTTTTGAATTGCTCAGCAATTGAAGAGTGGCATTAATAGGGCAGGGTCTAACGAAAGTCCCACCCTGCCCTCTTTTGCCATAATTCACAGCCTTAAAGATAGAGGGTGCAATGTGGAGAAAATCGGGGCGGCTCTCAGGGCCTGAGCAAAGACATGGAGGGGGCTAGAGGGGATATAATCAGTGGCGCAGAACAAACTCGTAAGATTTGACTTTGGCATATGGTTTCCTTATTAAGTTGAGAAGGAGTCATGGGCCCTTCCATGCCAGTAATGAAGGGAGAGGCCTTGTTGAGTCTACACATTGTAAGAATGCCATGAAGGGCTCTTTTCTGTTACCAGTAGCTCCCCTGGAAAGGTTGAGAGTCAGAGCTGGCTTAGTGCCCGGTGCTGAATACAATACATGATACGCAGAGCACAGCCAAGCCCCGAAAGGACACATCTCTTGACATGAGAGTGAACCCATGAGCTCATCCTACATCAGTCTCCTCCCATTTGTCTGCTGCTCAGCTAGCTGTCTCCCATATTCAGTGTCCTCCAGAGGTGAATTCACTGCCACTCTTACTCTGCCTATCCTCGTAGCACTCCTGGGAGGAGTTAAATCAAGGGTTCAAGACCTTCTAACCTTACTGCTGGTTTGGGCTTAAAGTCACTAAACTGTCAGCAATGGATTTGTTGCTTGGTAGAGCATGGCAGACAATGCCAAATGGATTCCAGGGAAATTTGTGAAAGAAACAAAAATGTTCATTTTTTCTGAAATTTTTTTCATGAAAATGTTCTGACTTTTTGAAGAAGAAATGAAAACCACACTATTTTTGATTTCGAAAAAACATTTTTACTAAAACGAAACTGAAAATGAATACCCCGATGCATTGTACCCTAAATCCCAAATTGGGGGAAGGTGCTTGTGGTTAAAAATAAACATTTTATGTAAAATAATTTAAATTTTTTGGAATGAAACTAAAATTTTCCATGAATGTTTTTTCTTTTTTAAATAAGGGCAAATTTTCATCAGGGAAAAAAAGGTTTCAAAGGAAAATTTTTAACCAGGTATATACCTCATTAAAAAAAATGATGCCCAGGAAGCCTGAAAGACATTATATAAAACTAAATTCTATTCTGATCCCTCTGTGTTGTGATTCTAGCTAAATCACTTGCAACTCTGAATCCACAATCTATCAATCCATGTACAGCCTAGGTTACCTGCCTTTAAAAGACGGTGCTTGAGAAAAGTTCTGAACTATCAGACAAACTGTCTCTTTTTCATCCAGCAGGTAACAGTGGTGTCATCCTTCCAACATCCCTCAGCCCTGTTGGGCAGGTTATGACAAGTTTTAGGTCCCTGTTGAGGGTGTTATATTAGCTAGCACTTGAACTACATGGCACAGCTGTGATGCCTAGAGATCTATCTGTCTTGAAGGAGATGGTTTCATACCAATGACATAAGATTGGGAAATGGAAAGGATTTCCTTTCTGCCATACTTTCTGAGGTGGTGCCAGACTTTCTGCTGTATCTTTTCTGCCACACTCAGGGGAACAGAAGAGGAAATGTAGCAATGATGAATAATACGTTGTAATGCAATATATGCTGCAAACCCTTGAAACAAACCACCACAATCATCTGACCTGGAGGAGGCCTTCTAGTCCACCTATCTCACTGTGTACTGTGATGAGGCTAGTCACCTCAATTTTGAGGATGACCTCGACAATCACAGGTTGTACTAATGGCTCTTCGCGTGACTCCATAGACCGATTTGAGAAGAACAACATTTACCAATCTTTGTGGCAGTATGAAATACAATTAATTGCTTGTTGCTCAAAAGTCACATCCAAAACGTTCAATCTGTGTAGATTTTGTTTCAGGGTGTCTTTGAAGTCTTTCATCCGCCTTCCAAGCTTACGCTTGCTAGAGTTTAATTCGGAATACGAGACCTTTTCTTGATAAACGGGAATCAGCATGCAAATGATATATGTCCTGTCCAATTCAACTGGGTGCAGATTAAATGAGCCTAAGTGCCAACCAAACCAGCTTTCGCCAGGACTTCTGTGTTGGAAAGCCGAATAAACAGTCTACACAAGTCAGCTGGTATAACTATGAGTAATGGGATCAAATTCCAAAGGAAAATTTTGGCAGAGGAATAGTCTAAGGGAAGAGGTGATAGTTGCATCACTTGATACAGTTAAAACTAGCCTAGACTAGAAAATGTATTACAGGCAACAACCCTCCCCTGGCAGGAGACTGGATGACCTAACAGTTCTCTGTTATCTCTGATGGGCATGATAGGATACGCCCAACATCATGTTCACTGGGTATAAATAAGCCGTAGGGATTTAGCGCTGGCATGCTGGACCAGACCATTGGCTCATCATTAATATTATTGTGTAGCATCCAACGACTTCAATAGGCCAATGTTGGGAGTTTCTGAATATCCCATGCTGCGTCTACCTAGTGCACTGCTGATATTCTTGTACTCTCAAATGTCACTATCTAAAACTAACAGCCAAAAGCTGTCCCAGAGATGGTACTCTATATGAACGCAATCCCAACTCTCTGCCCGATGTCAGTCACGCTGCTTACTGCACGATGGCAAAGCAGTCAGATGATAAACTGATGAGTGCCCTGAAAGAACCTATTGAATTGAATAGAGGCTGCACCTGTAGATGGCTGCATGTTGCACACAGAACTTTCCTCCTGACCACATTGGATTTGTTTCACTGGTTCCGGGGCATGCATCTGTGACCCATTCCAATGCAGTTGCGCTGACGATGAGGAATCTGTTAGGTATAAAGCTAAAGGCTCCTTGGGACCTTGGTTCCCTAGTGAGAGCTTGATTTGAAAAGCTCCCAGCCCTTCTTTTATCTGAGCGGCAGCGTTAGAGCAGCTAACACCGGCAAAAGACCATGTGTCCCAGGCAGGTCCCTGCAGGGTCAGTCAGTGTGGCCACTCCTACCCTGCAGCGGTAAAATAGAGGGCCACAGGATAAAGGGGTGAGGGGAGCTGATATGAGTGGGGTGGAGATGCAGACTTGCCCAAATCCTTGTAGCAGTGCTCGGCATGGTAGGATCAAGACGACGTTCAGAGCCAGAGCAGCCGGTTACACCAGTGCCACCCCAATGGCTCCAGCTAGGTAGTCGCGTGGGCAGAACTGAAGGCAAATGAAGGCTGCCTGGTCCCTGAGGTGTAGTTTGTGGTATAACTTGTTTCCTATTTGTGCCACTGGGAAATGACAGGTGAACTTTCAGGCTCCGAGCACGCTAAGGAAGGAGAGGGTGTCAAGAGCCTGTTCTTCCAATTGCTTCAGCATAAAGGTGCCATGCGTAGGACAAAGAACTCCATTTTCCAGGCTTACAGACGCTGCAGATGTTCTAGCAAGGCCAGTGGCCGAAGCCGAAGTGTGGCATAGCGGCCCAGGACAGGACACAGAACCAGGGAATTCTAAGCTCTCATTCTCCCCACTTTGGCCTTAGGCATGTTGCTTAATAATGTGTGTCTCCATTCTGGGTCCCCATTTGTAGAACAAGGATGAAAATACTCATCTCACGTGGAGATTTGAATGCTTAGGGTGAAATCCAAATTCCGCTGAAGTCAAAGGCAAATCTCCCATTGATTTTCATGGAGCCACGATTTCAGCGTGGATGTTTTAAAGAGAGAGAACTGTTATTGTGATTTTGCATTTTAAAGGAAGACTGCTCTTAAGTGCTCGAGCTGCCACCCGAGATACTAGACCACTGAAAAGCATTCGTGTTTCTGTCCAGCTAGCCGTGTATCTACCAGTACCTCTACAGTAACCTACTGTATCTTTCTTGTTCCTGTTAGAGATGGACCTGAAAAGCCCAGAGTAGCAGGGCATGCCTGAAATATTAAGGCGCTTCAAGATCTGAACTTGAACCTAGACCTGAATTTTGCAGCTGGCCTTTATATTTATCATATAATAATCTTTATAATACGGGCCAAACCAACACTCCTGATCTGGACCCCATTGAAGTCTGGGGACCTAAATAATCGAATCCAGTCCATCTTCTCTCACCTTCATGTGCATGTGTGTGTTCACCACTTGGCCCCTCACTTTGTGTCATGGGTTTACATTTTAGAAATGTGTCAATTCCTCTAGCATTCCCTGATGCCCTATTTTGTTTGTGAACATAGAGTATCACCCAGTGGTGGAAAAGAGACTGGTTAGAAGCCTGTTGATTATATTACCTACAGCTGTTAAAAGGGCCTGTGCCATACACCACTTTAGCAATTTTGCTGAGTAGCTGAAACCTTCAAAGATAGCACATTCATATCGCTCTCTGCCTTGAGCAGGTAGTAGAAAAGTGGGGAGGGGCAGGGAAATGAGAAAAACTTTGCGCCCTTCACCTCCCTGGCCCCTTAGAATTTCCAGCCCTAGGAATTTCTACAGCTCACTTCCACATGCACCTTTCTTTTTGCAGCCACGTCCACTCTTGAGTTATGTTGTGTAATAAACGGGACAGGTCAAGGTGGGGGACGTTTTGATAGCCGGGGATACATGACCAAGTTCCAACAAGCCTGTCCACGTGTGTTAAGATCAGAGTGCAGCCATCAGCTGTGACTCAACAGGATATGCTGGGCTGATGCCAGGATCCGAATTCTGTTACCGGCCTTCTGAATCATGAGTGGAAAAAAATTACTCCCTCAGCCGCCAGCATTCGCCATCTGGTTTAACTTGGTGATGTCTTTCGAAGGTAAGTGCAGTATTTGGTTTGTTTTAACTGCACTAACAGCTTGCCAGGCCTGCGTACATGTCATGAGCACGCACAACGCTCGCAGCAGTCCACCAGTGGGAGAGCCAGGCTGCTCTGCAATTTGTGGTGTTAGGTTAAAGCAAAGCTTCTTGGGGATTAGGCCAGGGCTGGCATCAAAAGGCAGTGACCTGCTTATGACTTGGGAGAGGGGAGTTGGAAAGCTTGAGGGTGACAGGAGTCTAAAGGGGGAAATATTTTCCAAAACTTTACATATGATCTCAGGTTGCTGTACCTGTTCACGCTCAGCTTGAAAGTGACAAGATGCTTCTTTTCAAATTGCCATCCTTGCAAAATCACATTGGGATGCAAGGGTCAAAGTAAGTCAATCCCATCTGTTGTATCAAAACCAGCAATCCAATTTTTGCTGGGGAAATTTGGCCTTTAGTGACCCACATGCATTTCCGTGGCCTTCGACAATTTTGCACAGGTATAATGGATTGGAACTTCTTCATCATGAAGGAAGAAGCTTCTACACTCTTAACTTTTTCAGTCTCTGTTGGGCTAAGAGGAGTAAAAACCACTAATGACTCATATTTACTTTGATAGTAAGTGGATCACTCAGACAGTAAAATGGTGTCATTTTACATAGCTGTTGTTTGAGCACAGAACCACACTTTACACCGTGTTGTGTAGAACACTGCATCTGGCTCCAGTGTCCACATTTTCAAAAGGATGTTGAAAAAGTGGAAGGGTACAGAAAAGAGCCACATAAATGATTTGAGGACTAGAGAAAATGCCTTGCAGGGACAGACTTCGAAGGGCTCAATCTGTTTAGCATAACAGAAACAAGATTGAGAGGCGACTTGATTACAGTGTAGCAGCATCTTAATGGAGAGAAAACACTGGGTATTAAAGGGCTCTTTAATCAAGTGGAGAAAGCCATAACAAGAACCAAAGCCTGAAAGCCAGACAAATTCAAATGGGAAACAAGGCATAATTTTTTAACAGAGGGTGTTTCACCAGTGGAACAAACTATCACAGGAAATGTTGGATTTTCTATCGTTTGATGTCTTCAAATCAAGACTGGATGCCCTTCTGGAGGAGATACCTTAGTCAAACATAAGTTATAGGGCACAATACAGGGGTAACGGCACGAAATTTAAGAGCCTGTGACATGCAGGGGGTCGGACTAGAGGATTCAGTGATTCCTTCTAGCCGTTAATTCCATGAATGTTGCTCAGGTGGGAGCTGATGCCTAGGAATCCCTGCAGAGTGAAACTCTTCATTATGTACAAAGTCCCAAGGTGGAAGCTTTCTCGGCATGGTCCACTGTTCGTCAACTATGACCTAGAAGGATGAACCTGGAGGGGAGAGAGGCTGGCTCATACTCTATGTCCCATTCAGTCCTTGGCATGTCTGTTGGGAATGCCAACGCAGGAGACAATTAGCATCATAGTAATTTTTTTTCATTAGGACCTGAAATAACATTGGTTAGGTTTTCCGCCCCATGCCAGGACCTGGACGAAACCAACCCACTAGCCAGTTTCACCCACCTTGGTGACTGGGACTTAGTTCCACATTCTACGGAAGCCCTGAGTGGGGATCAAGCATTAGGATCAGGTGGTGATGGGAGACTGGAGAGTTTTTCCATCCTGTTCTGTATTTTGCTACAGTTTTGAAATCAGTGCCCATCCAAGCTTTGTTTACGGGAGTCTCCCAACAGATGCACTTATATATTGAATCAAAATAGCCCCAGATCCACAGATATGTGTTGTTTCTGGCACATGCTGCCAAGTATGGCAATTAAAGTTTCCCCAGACTGACCAAGCTGCCACATTTGTTTGTCTCTTGCTCTTGATTTGTTACATCATAATATAACCCATGGTGGCTGTTCCTTTTGTTCTGCTTAGTAGAAAGTGTTCATAGGAAAGTAGCTGTTTACTAATAGTGGGTGGAAACTACTGGAGACAGTGGAAGCATCGTTGTGTTGGTGTCTTTGTGGCAAAACCCATCTGGAGATGCTGAAAGCAAACGTGGTTACTATGATCTTCATCTGCCTATAACATCAGCCCTTAGGAGGGATTGGGGCCATGGGCTGGTTTTGACTCAGAATGGTTTTCCAAGAAAGGCCAGTGAACCAGTGAACATCCAGGTGTTACAGAAGTAGCTCAGAACAGTTCTGCCTTTCTTCATTCATGCAGGAAAGTCATGGCCTTACATTAGAATCTGGATATCAAAGAGAAAGGCAGTAATATATGGGACACAGTGACTTACTGGAGTATTTGGAGGGTGTATGTAGACCAAAAGGGAAGAGGAATCATTTAAGGGAGAGCAAGGGAATAGAAGTAAGTCAGTTGGTGAAATGAGCATGGAAAATTTAGGCTACAGAGCACGAAAACTGTCCTAAGAGTAGAACAATCCCTGAAGGCCAGTGGTGGAAGCCCTATTACATGAGTCATGTAAAATTGGACGGGACAAAGCCCTGGAGAATATGTATTAGGGAACAGTCTTGCACTGCCCAAGGGTGGGTAGACAAGATGATCTAATAGGTCTTTTCCAGCTCTTCTTTTTAGGACTCCGTGGCATGTCCTGATGAGGGCAGTGGGATTTGGGGTGGCTCAGGGCAGCCAAGCCAAACATTACACACTACTGCGTGACCATGACAGCCAGAACTGAAGCCAGTTGACATGGAGATGCATGCTACACTGGCTGTTGTTTCTCAGGCTAAGTAATCCCCAGAAATGCAGCTCATTGTTGATGAATGGTCATCCTGGAAAAAGCTGGAGGGATGCTTCCTGCTGCTCTGTACATCACTGGTAACACGGGAAACATAGGAATTGCCACACTGGATCAGACCAATGGTCCAACATGTCACCAACAGTAGCTATTGTACCAGCTGCTTCAGAGGAAGGTATCCCTGCAGTTATGGGATAACCCATTCCCAAGAGAAGTTTGTCTTAACAGTCAATAATCAGAGATTGACCTATGGCTTCATCTATGGCTGGAAAGCTCTGACGTGCAACGGCTCCTCTGTTTCAGTATTTCCGGTGTCGGTGCCAGATGAAACCAGCACGTTCAGTGGTAGCGTTGTGTATGTAACAATAATGAATGTCTTAAAAAGGAATGCTTAAACCCCAAGCCTACTGATTAAATGCAATAATTGATCATTGATAATTAATAACCATGTCAAGCTTTTCCAGGTCTCAGCACAGAAGCAGCTGGGTACATATTGTTTTGATATTTGGGAAAGGGATTTAGGTCAGTTCTGATTATTTAGAGATTCATGGATATTAAGGCTGGAAGGGAGAAAGACTTCCAAGCTGGGTTGAAAGACTCCAACTGATGAAACCTTTAAGGGTACCAGCAACTTCACAACCACTGAAGGGACTTGAAGAGAGAGGAATATCAAAGCTTAGACAATATAGGATTGGCTCATGGACTTTGCAGAGGTTTTTATGCACCTATTTATTTCTTTTGTGTGAATGGAGCGGTTTTAGAAAGTGAATACAATGGCAGCCCTGGAGACCAAGTCTGCCTGATTCAGAGTGAGGACTTGAACTAGGGTCACCCAGCTTCCCACTGAGTACTCCAAACACTTCTATAGAATCAGTCCCTCCTGCTCAGCCTCTCCTGTTGGAGCTGTTCTGTGTGGTGTAACTATTCAATGGGCCAGTGAGAAAGTCAGGCAGATCAGGGACTTGAACTTGGCTTTCACCCCTGGACCACAAGCTCTCCTGGGTGGATGGGACTTGCTCTCTTCTCTTCCTTTGTGGAAAATTTTGGAAAAGGGTTGTTCTCCCAAAATGGAATTCTTGTTTTCTGGCCAGTCTCACGGGCAGTGGAGCTGTGCTTCTACATTAACTTTAGCATGTTCCTAAGGCTCATGTTTACACTGGAGACCTTCCTGCGCCACTGTAAGTCATCTCGTGTAACCGCTCTGTGCGGACAGGAGACAGCTCTTCTGCCGACATACTCAAACCACCCCCACTGAACGACAGAAGCTGTGCCAGCGGAAGAACTTCTCGCACTGACACAGGGCTATCCACACCAGCATGTCTGCTGGTGTAATGCCACTCAGGGGGTGCTTTATTCACACCCCTGAGCGACACAAGTTATATGCTGTCAAAAGCGGCAGTGTAGGTATAAGTGTTAGGGTTTGTGAAAGCTGCCAGAATGACAGGCCTGGAGGTTGAATTACCCCATGTGTCCATAGGCCAGACACAGTGCAGGCTTCCCTTTTAGATCGTTGCCAAATGGCTTCTGTCATAACCCGGAGGAATCAGCTGTAAGGGGGAAGCCCAACACAAGCCCTGGCTTTGAACTCAGGATCAAGCCTAACCCCCGCCTGTCTACACACAAATCACTCTAAGCCAGGGCTTGGATGCAGCATCTCAGGACCCCATGTGGGTGGAGGGTGTGAGGCTGAGTCAAGCCGGGACTCAGGGTTCAAGCCCTTTTGCTGTGCAGTGTGGATGCTGCCCCATTGGACTTGTGCTATGGGGATTCTCAAGTCTGGTGGACAGTCAAGTGCTCCCACCGTGCACCACACACAGGGCTAGAGGGGCATATGTTGGGAAGAGGCTCGGAAGCCCGGGATATGGATGGTTGGACTCAGGCCTGCATAACTCAATGTAGGCGCAGGAGCCCCATGTTTCAACAATTCCTAACTCAGGGTTACAAATGAGTGAAGATGCTCAAGACCAAGCTTAACAAACCCAGGTCTGCTAACTCTACCCTGGGGCTTCCACTGCAGTGTAGACAGACCCTGTGAGACCAAGAACCAAGTCATAGAAATGAGGGCTGGAAGGGACCTCAGGAGGTATCTAGTCCAACCCCCTGCTCACAGCAGGACCAACCCCAACTAAATCAAATTACCAATTCGTGGCAGCTGATAAGGTGGTGCTTAGGTTGTGAGGGTTTTCAGTGCTATTATTAAAGCAAAATCCATTTTTTAAACTCACACACACAGACCAGCCAATAAATGAATTAGGCTTGGGACATGCTCTAATAGCACAGTGATGGGCAATGTTTAAATACGTATCTAAAAGAGGCTGTTATCTTCTATTTAGGTTAAAGAGAGCGAGCTACCTAGACAGATGGTTGGAGAGACAGATCCCAGTTGTACTAGTCACTTTCCAAACATGGGGGCAGTCCCTATCCTGAAAGCCTCACACAGCAGCAGGGCAGATTGCACGCTCACAACCTAGTCCAAAGTAACCAGGGTGATGACTGGCACCTGCCTGATAGGTTCTGTCTTTTTTGTTATTATTAAAACTACCCCCAGATGCTCACAGCTCAGCTGTAGTTAGTTCCTTGAAAAATTTTATTACTGGGAACTATCCCCAGCTACCTACTTACTTCAGCACATGGCCCCTCTCTGCATGTTCCCTATTGCTAACCAACGTCAAAGCACCTCTGCTTGCTCCCCCTGGTCTTCTCACTTGTCAGTCGCCCCCTCCCCTGCCAGGGACCCAAGCCTGAGGGTATAATAGTCAATTGCAGGGAACTGAGAGTTCGAATGTCCAGAGGTCTCTGCTCTGGACTGCAGCCGCTGGCCTCTCCTGCTTCCTTTCCCAGTCCTGCAATGGCCCCATGGCCCCTGCTGCTGCCTTTCCCCAATTGGGAACACAAGCTGAGATGAGGTATCTGCTGAGATTAGTGAAGGCCAGCCTCCAGCAGAGCTTTCCTCCTCACCATTCTCCATGTGAGAGAGCATTTCAGTGGCTCCAGTCTTGGATGAAGTGCTAGAGCAGGCTTGGCGGCCAATCTGGGTGCTTGGAGGGGCGATGATTCAAGCTCCCAGGGTGTGCATGCATGTGCGAGCACGTGCGGTTGTGTCGGGAGGATGAACCAGCCGCCACACAGCTCCAGATGGTTGGCCGGGAAGCTGCGGTCAGGGTCAGCTCGCAGAGGACAGGGAGAAAGGTATGAAACATCGGCTGACTCAACATGGGTGGGAACCTAGAAGGGAAACAAATGTGCTTGGAGGTTGTTTGTGTTGTTGGGGGGTGTGTGCGTGCACGTGTGCATGCGCCCTCCTTCGTGTGCGACAAGCACCACGTCCAGCCTTCCCTGGGCCCAGCAGACCTAGCAAGCTTTCCGAAGATGCGGGCCCTGATGCTGTGGCTGGAGTTTCAGGTTTGCTGATAATAGGACCCAAGAGGCGTGCTGATCCGGAACAGCCACTTCTGTTTCCCATTATATTGATGTTGTTCTCTCTTTTCACATGGGCTGTTTGTTCCGGGTGGGGCAGATTTGGTCATGTTTCCTGAACTTGCTTATACTCGGCCCTTGCAAATAGAAATGAGGCATGATTCATGGAGTGTACATTAATAAACAGGGTGCCAGGCTCTGCGATGATACAGACTTGCCTCCATTGCCCTCTGGAGTTGCTACCTGTATATCCATCACTGTGTTTTTCTCCTTTTGGAAGGGGCACGGGATATTAGCATCTGCCTATGACGGGGATCCAGATATTCCACATGCGTCTGATTCCCTTATCTGCCTCAAAGTAGCTGGTGTTGCACTGTCAGCCAAGCGAGTGGAGGCTGGTGGGGATCGCTGCATGGTGAGACGAGCCTCCCGGATGAGGGGCTGTAGGATCTCAGCGAAATAAGGATGAAGCTGTAAATCATTATTCCAACCCCCTGGGCAGTTTGCTAGAATGATTCCATTAAGTTATGAGAGGAGAAAGGTCCCTGGTTTGTTTAGTAAAAAATATCATTATTTTAAAGTGTCTTTCACACTGGACTTGGAGCGCCCAATTCAAATGCCTAGCAAATGGCTCCAGGGTCAAAGTGGGGAGGGGGCCAGAAAACTTTGCAAAGAGAGGGAACTCAGCATGCAGCTTTGCTCTGTGGTAGCTCTCCGACCCATCCCTTGCAGTTCCTACATCCAAGCGACCTTTTTCTGCTCTAGTCTGCTCTTCAGAAGACGATGCACAATGTATACCCGTCTCTGGCAGTGAAAAAGGAGGGACCCAATGACTGCTGCAGATGTTTCTTCCCCTTTTCCCCTCTGGAAAGGTGAGGCACTCACGATCCCACAGCCCTTGCATATGCAAAGTCAAGAGGGTGGCTGATGACTTCATGATGCAGTTTGTCAACTCTAATCCTTAAGTGGATGTTGTACCCACCCTTGATAACCCTTGGATGATGGCACAGACACTGTGGTTCCCTTCTCAGCTAAGAAGCTACTAACGGCTTACTCGTCCTTCTGGCAAGATCAGCTGGCTAGAAGATGGGACTGGGGTACCATCGCAACACCTAAGCTATCTGGTGCCAGGAGTGTCTCTAATCTAGCTCACCAGCTATCACCCCATTTATATCACACCTCCTCAAAATTGTGTCTGAATGGCTCCAGAGCATCACAGATGACCCTTCGCCCTCACAACTGAATTAGAGGCAAGATAGTTCTATGACCTGCATTGGGCAGGAGGTCAGACCAGATAGTCACAGTGGTCCCTTCTATGAACATTGTCCATCCAGGCAGGTGGCAGCTCCCAGGCATGTGAAGAGCTGAAATGGCTGGTAGAGGGGCTAGCGATGGAAGAGACGTACGATTAAGTCATCTGCTCCACCCTGGCAGCTCAGGACTATTTACTATAGGGTGCGTCCCAAATGGTGGGTCCTGACCCACCGGTGGGTCTCAGGAAGGTTCCAGATGGGTCACGGGGCCCACATTCACTTCTCCCGGCCTGCTGTGGAGGGGAGAGGAGGCCCTGGAGGTGGAGGGCAGAGACTTTGGACACCGAGCTTGCCCTGCTTACACCCCTCAGCAGCAGCTTCTGTCCCACGGGGCAGGACCTGGCTACTCACTGCATACATTACGACCTGCACACGGGGTCACAATGCCACTGAGGTTTGGCTCGGCCACTCACGGCAGAAGATCATGAACGAAGGGGCAGCTGGGCCAAATTTGTGTGAGTGGCCCTGCGACCTCACACACCAGGTTGCACTGCCCATAAGCAGGGAGTCGGGTCCAGCCCCACAGGACAAGAGCTGCCACTGCTGGAGCCTGCCCTCCAAGTGAATGGTGCGGGAGTGAGACCCATTCGATATGAATCCTGGCCTTTCCCAAGGAGGGTGCACATCAGGCCTACAACAGCGAGGTGCTGGAGACTATCGCAGGGACCTAGCCCTTGTGCATCTGCTGAGCTGGCCCAGCTCTTATCCATTTTAGACCAGTTCCACTGCACCATCATGGGAAAGGAAGCCTGCATGTAGCTCCTCAGATGCCATGAAGGTTCCCAGATTAGAGCCGGTCAAAATAACTTTTGACAAACACTTTTTTCCGTCGAAAAATGCACGTTTCGTTGAAATGAAATGTCCTATGGAAACGTGTCGGTGTCGATGAAACGTTCTCAGATCTGGTCGAGACAGTGAGACCCCCAGCCCTGGATTAGCCGTGTGGCTAGGGCACTTACTGGCTGGGAGGGCCAGGTGATGTATAAATGCAGTTCATGACCCTTTGGGGAGGCTGAAACTGCAGGGAACAGTCTGATTTCATACTCGTTTTTATTGGCCTCCGTGTGACAAGCTGTATTGGAAAAAAGAAAAGCAGGAATGTGGAGCTTGCTGACATGTTTTTGGTGGCATTTTGCAGCCACGTGACCACATGCCAGCCGGAGATCACATACCAGCAAGAGCTTGGCACCCAATGGTGAGTACAGGCTGTGCTGGGAGAAGTCGCCAAGAATTCCTGGTAGGAATGTGCAGTTACCAGAAATGGCCTGAGTCGAGCCCTGTGCGATGAAACGTCTGCCAGGCAGCGAGGGCAGCTGCGCACTTCAAGACATTCCTGTCGGAGCCTGGGTTTGCCAGCTCAGAAACAGGGCTACCAGCACCACTGCTTCTCCTATTATCACCCATCAGTGTGATGCCCCTTTGCTCTCCTCTTCTCTCCCCCACTCATCCGGGCGTCCCCGCCGTGACCCTTTCCTTCATCTGTCTTCTCATCCCCTTGCTCCCCTGCTACTCACCCAGCCTAGGACTCCCTGAGCCCCCTGATCCACATCCCAACCGACTCCACAACGCACCCACTGTGCCGCCTCCCATGTGGATCCCCAGTATTTCAACCCCTGGAATCCCAGCGTACATTTCCTTAGCCTATAGGACAGTGGTTCCCAACCCATGGCCAGAGGGCCAAAAGTGGCCCATGGGGGCTTTCCAAGTGATCTGCCGCTCCCCTCCCGCTGGCTGCAGAAGGGAGCCGCTGCCTAGGACCCATGCGGCGTGCATTGCCGTGGGGCTGCAAGACCAGTGCAGGGTCTTTGCTGAAGCCAAGAGTATGGGAGATCAGCGCTCCCCTCCCCCTGGCTGTACCAGGGAGCACAGCAAAGTGCTCTGCCTGGGTCCATAGGTTCTGGGATTCTTGCTGGAGCTAGAGGGAGGGGAGCACTGATCTCCCACCTCCCTGGCTACAAGGGAGCCACTGCCTAAGGACCCCGGTGGAGCGCACGGGGCTACCGGACATGTGCGGTTTCCTTGCTACAGCCAGTGGGACGGGTGATCAGCGAGGAGGGAGGCAGCCTCCTCCCTGGACTCCTTCCATCTGGCTGCAGTGGGAGGGGGTGGGGGCCGCTGGCGGAGACAGTGGCCCGTCAGGGTTGTAACAATGATATCTGTGGCCCTCGAGCCAAAAAGGTTGGGAACCCCTGGTCTAAATCCTCCTGCTTGTGCTACTCTTTACTGCTGCCTCCCTCCCAAGACAGTTGTTTCCCAACTCATTCAGGGAGGCTTGGAGCAATACTCTGGCACCCTTCTGCCAGCGGTTGTCATCAGCAGCAAGGGCTGGGTCCAATATCTAGGACTCTCTCTTGAAATTACAAAACAAAACTGGCTCGAGCCCCCCACCCAGAAACGTGGTCTAGCAGGGACCATTTGCCTCTAGACTGACTACAGGATTACGGGTCTCTGGAGAGTGAGAACCTTGGTGTATGCGGGAGAGACACTCACGCTCAGGGTAGGCCTTTTGAATATGCAATTGTTTCATTAGCACAATCAGCAATATCCCGAGCACTACAACGTAGCTAAGCGGACAGCGATAATACGAGCATCCAGAACTTGCATTTGTGTACCCCATGATAGGAAAGATGACCCACATGTGGTCTTTGGCCTGACGGGTTCCAGGAAATGTGCTACCTTTTATCACAGGCTATGCTCCCACTCACTATGTGTAATGCATATTTAGTAGTGGTTTCAGACCTTTTCCCTTATCTATATTGCCTCACCCTACTAATGTTGAGGTGTCCTTCTCCTTTTTACTTTGAGCTTATTAGCACAGCTGTCACATCTCACTTTGCCTGTCCAATCCTTGCCTGTCCAGTCCAGGGCCACGGTGCCGTTACCACTGCCACCACACCCAGCTAATAGTGACTTCAACTCCAGAGATTCTGGGTAGTTGGCACCACGCAACTGCTGCTTCTGCGGCATTGTCTTTCAGTGCCATGCTGTCTGCAGCCACAGTGTCAACTCTGGGTTCTGAGGCCCCATTGCCTAGACCAGCTATTAGTGATCTCAGTACTTGGTGATTCCACTGGGAAGGGGAAACCTCCTCTCCCCATCATCTCTCATTACAATGCCATTGGCACAGAGACCCTGCTATCTATCACAGGTACTAGGAACTCCAGCTTCCAGAGCTGCTAGGTAACAGTAGCAGAAGACACCCAGTGAAGTCTATCCAGCTGTGTTAGTGGATTTTATAGCTCTACCACAAAATCAAAGGGAAAAATCTACAGAACCTATAAAACCCTTAATTACCACCCAGACCAAATACCTACTCTCTCACTGGATTGCTGACTTACTACCCAGCGCTTTGTGAGTGAGGTATAGAGAAGGGTGACCATTCACCTAGGGCATATTAAGTGCTGTGCAGCTATCATTTATTCACTCAGTAAGGATCATAACATTTCATTACTCCATTATCCCAGATTTAAGTGAATTTTAACCCAAATGGCCAAAAAATGATCACCCTTCCACAGTGGGTGTTGCCTATGCAAATGAAGTCTACTCATCTGCTCTCTTCCTCTGTAGATGGAGCAGAGAGCTCCTTCTCTCTAGAGCCTGCCTTACAATTATAACCATGCTCTGAGAAGCCCATTTGCCTAGAATACATGGAAAGGAATGGAAGCGCAATGCCGATGTCAAATAGGAGCTGGAACGTATACCCTGGCTATTGCATTTTAATTGAACAATCAAAGCTTCCTGCCTTTATTGATCATCAACTGCCAAGCCTCCCAGCTCTCCATACTCAGCCTCACTCTCCTGTGTATGGCTTTGCATGACCTACCTTGCCCCTTCCACAGGCATCCCTGAATGAAAGTGTAACTCCCTGGTTAGGGTATTTTCTGGACCAGCCCCTAGAGGGGAAGTGCATGGAAGAGGAAAACCTACTATAGTTGGCATCTAAAGTACCACCACACCTTTAGCTGACCAGGTGGAGGGCCTGTGCGTTTAGCTCTGGAGGTCTTGAGTTCAAATCCTGTGATGAACAAAGATGGCAGTTATTGCCTCAGTGGTTTGCATTTCATTGGGTGGTGTCAGAGCCAAGATCTGTCTGGAGGCGGAGGATAAGGACACGTGAGGAGCGACACAGAGATCTGCTTTGCCAGTCCTCTCAGGCTGTCCTTCCAGCTAAAATATCAGGCTTTGTCCCAACGGCTAAAAAAATCAGGGAATCTTTATAACTAAAATATCAGGCCTTCTGCTACTGCCCTGTCTTGTCCTGTGGTCCCCAGTAGTGCCTGTAAGCTAAGCAGTATAAGCGTAGCACGGGGAATCCCTTGGGCTCCCCAGTCAGCACTGGGCACTCTTCTTACAGAGTCAATGCCCAAAGGCAGAGTCAGGCCCTGTTATGCTGCTAGAGGCGCCGTCTTTCAAAGGAGACTTAAAACTGAAGGTCCGAGCTCTGGTGGCCCTTAGAGAGCCTCTGGCCCTTTCCCCAGGGATGTGATACAGTCATTATAACATTTGGCATGTACAGGATCATTTGCAGATCTCATAACTTGCAAACTTTAGACATAACAACTCCTGCACCTTGGCAGGGGCTTAGACTAGATGACCCTTGCGGTCGCTTCTAACCCTGTGGTTCTCTGATTCTACGAAATGTAGCCTTGAAACCCTCTGTGAGGTAGATGGGTAGCCTCACCCCAATTTTGCTGATGGGAAAACTGAGGTTTACAGCAGTGAAGTGACTTGCTTGACTCTATAGGACAAACTCCAGTCATTTGCTTTAGCTACTGTATGCTTTCTCTCTCCAGCCTTACAGTCCTTCCCTTGAGTAAGTACATTCAGCCTCCCAAAATCCCATTGTCTTTCTCACTGCCTTCCCCAGTGTGGCTGTTAATCAGCTGCTGTGCTCTGCACCGGAGGTGACTGCATTTCAGTAGGGGAGTGAAGTCCCTGGCCCTTCCGACCTTCCAACCTGTTATCCAAACTGACCCTTCCTGCATTTGGCCTGGGGCTGTTTCTAGCGCTGGGCGAGGGTGATCCTCATAAGCTATTTGTCATTTCTTTCCATTCACATCCCCTTTCACTGGGGTTTCCAGAGCCGTGTGGCTCTGGCTGTGGAAAATGTTGCAGGGAGGAGCAGAGTTGTTTAGGCAGAACATTCTACATCCTCCTGAGTCACTTGCAATTTCCTTGCGCTCCGCAAGCTACGGCCCTGACTGGCTGCAGCCACTCAAGCGAAGCAAAATAGAATAGTTTCCCATCCTCAGACAGAGAAGGAGAAATTCCCCCAGTGGGTGTCAGATTATGGGCTAAAAAACAAACTGCAAAAGAGTGTGTGTCTCTCACAGAACGGGCTCTGCCCTCGTCGTGAATCCTGTTCAGAAAATCTCTCACAGTCTGAGTGGCCGGGGTTCTCTGCTAAGACGCAGTTGTGCGGAGGGCCGTGGAAAACGATGGTGTGTGCACTGTAGGCTTCAGAAGTGGGCTCTGTCTTGCAGCAGTTGCAGCCGGGCGCAGAGAAAGAGTTCCTACCGCAGAGGGCTTCCTGCCCACAGGTGGTGGGTGAATCTCAGGAAGCTCGGAGTTTAGTTTCAAGGTGTCACCCAGTGGATTGGACACAAGTCAGGGAGTCAGGACTCCTGGGTTCTATTCTGGCCTCTGTTGCTCAAAGACCTTGGGCAAGTCACGTCACCCCTCTATGCCTCAGTTTCCCTGCCTATACAATGGAGCTGTAACAAAATCATGGCTATTTAGGGGCAGAGCTAGAACCCAGGCCCTCCTGCATCAAGCGTGTAGGTGGGCTGACAGGTGAGCACAAGCATGCTCTTTGCCAGGAGAACAGAAGCAGAGGGCCCCTTACACACAGCTGATACGTTCTGATTCTGTCCACCGCAGCCAACTCACCAGGGGTCAGGGGAGGTTGTGACCCTTCCAATCTCCGCCCACAAAATAGGTGCTGCCCACGAGTCACCGAAATGGAAAGCGCTTACCAGGGACCGTACAGATATCCAGAATACGACCATCTTCCTTGGCTCTCCCTCCATGGAGCTGGGACATGCTCATGAGTTCTGCTCGGCTCCTGGGACAGCTTCATTAACACAGAGTGATGCTGCTTCCAGCCCAAACTCCCCCATTCGATGACAGTCCCTCCAGGGAACATTGGCCCTCTGGCTCCAGATACTCCAGAATAAATAGGTAGTGTCTTCTGCTTAATGCCATCCACTTGCGGCAGCAAATGAAATGTCACGCACCATACGCACCACGCAGATCAGGGATCCTCCCTCCCCTTTCTTATGCTAGGGATGAAAGGGTTAACAATGCTGCCACCACGGGGCACCCCGGCTGAGATGAATGGGGCAGTTCTCATTTCGACAAGCTATTGTTCCAAGGTCTCCGCAGACTCACTGCTGCCTTTGTTACCTTCGGTTCATGGTTTTGAAGTTCACTTCACAGTCATAAGAGCTGTAGAGCTGCTTTTGGTAACAGCGAAAGCTAAAATGCTGGGCAAAAGACCACACCTATGGTATGTTGGGGTGCCCCAGCTGTTCCTGATCCCCGCAGTTCACTATAATAGTGTTATAGAATCCTAGGACTGGAAGGGACCTCGAGGTGTCTTCTAGTCCAGTCCCTTGCACTCAAAGCAGGACTAAGTACTATCTAGCCCAGAGTTTCCCAACCGGCGTGCCATGGCACTGGTGTGCCATCAGGCCTGAGCACGTGTGCCATGAAATTTCTTGAAAAACTACTTGAAGAGCTCTGAGTTGGCTCATGAATGTCCATGAGTTCATTTGGAGACTATATGGTGGTGTGCCTCAAAATAATGAAAAGGTATCAAGGTGTGCCATGGCAGAGAGAAGTTTGGGAACCACTGATCTAGACCATCCCTGACAGGGAGATTCCACAACCTCCCTAGGCAATATATTCCCGTGCTTATCTACCCTGACAGGAAGATTTTCCTGATGTCCAACCTAAATCGCTCTTGCCTCAATTTAAGCCCATTGCTTCTTGTCCTGTCTTCAGAGGTTAATGAGAACAATTGTTCTCCTTCCTCCTTGTAACAACCTTTTATGCACTTGAAAATATTTATCATGTCCCCATTCAGTCTTCTCTTCTCCAGACTAAACAAAACCCATCTTTTCAATCTTCCCCTCACAGGTTATGTTTTCTAGACCTTTAATCATTTTCATTGCTCTTCTCTGGCCTTTTTCCAATTCGCCCGACTCTTTTCTGAAATGTGGCATCCAGAACTGGACACAGAGGCATCAGCATGGAGTAGAGCGGAAGAATTACTTCTCATTACAACACTTCTGCTAATACATCCCAGAATGTTTTCTTTTTTTGCAAAAGTGTTACACGGTTGACTCATAATTAGCTTGCGAGCCACTCTGACCCCTAGATCCCTTTGTGCAGGACTCCTTCCTGGGCAGTCATTTTCCAGTTAGGTGAATTCTCCTGATTGTTTAACACTGCCTTGCAGAATCCCTGGAATGACTTGGGTATGATCGCCGTTTAACAGAGCAACATCTAAGGCATAAAAACGTGCCTTATAGAGATAGAGTCCAGGAGTTCATTTTCTTTAGTTTAATCATGAGAGTGTTAAGGGGTGACATGACCACAGTCTAGAAGTACCTACTGTGACCCGTCCGTGCCCAGGGTAGCCCACTGATAATGCCAGGGTCAGGGCAGGCTGTAAAAGGAGAGCAAATTCTCCCAACACTGGTGGGTGACACTGCAGTCAGACTTCCCAACCAGCCACAAATAGTGCTTCTGGTTCCCCCACACTGGTTATCAAGAAGCCACTGTGCAAACACACACAGCCCCCTTTACTGCATTTCAGTCTCTGGCTCCCAGACTGCCACTAGGTCCAGTAAAGAGACCCGTCATTTAAACTCTATGCTCTTTACTCAAAAGATTCCCTCTGATCCCAAAGGACCAGCCACAGTGCCAGTTCACTGTAAGTTTGGATCTTACCCAAAATACCACGCTGCCAGCCAATCCTTTAGTAACTAGAACTAAAGGTTTATTATAAAAAGAAAACCAAACAATAAGAGAAGTGTTAAAGGAGTAAAGCAATCAGATACATACACATGATTTGAAAGTCCATATACATCAGGTTTTTAGAACAATTGTAGTTGCAGGCTTGTATAGTCCCTCTGGTATACATCCAGTACCTGGATGGGTCTAAGTCCTTCAGTTCAGTTGCAAAGTGTGTTGATCCAGAGGTGTGTCTGCAGCTGGACAGGAACAAAGACAAAATGGTTTCTGTGGTTTGATCTTATATACCCTCTGTCACTGGCCATGTGGCTTGTGGAACTTTACAGGAACCCAAATGGAGTCCAGAGTCACATGGGCCAATCCTGGTAACTCTTCAGGTGTGTTCATGGTTCCTTCCTGAGCCTTTTGCTTCTGTAAAGGTCTTGATGGGCCATTAAACAGGCTATTGTCCTGCGGCCTCTCTGTCTGGGGTGTGTCTTCTACAGCACAGTTTGAAATACAGGTATATCACCAATCTCCATAACTTCCCTCACACATATCACACATGAACACAAATATAATTATCTTATTCAGCACATTATAACCTTTCTAACAGTACCTGACATGGCATGTCTCACATGAATCATTATGATTTTGACATATTAATGTCAAATAACACAAATGCCCCCCCAGTCCAGCCCACATGACACCTACATGGAACAAGACTTTGATAATGGTCTCTTCAATCTAGCAAGCAAACGTAGAAGCCGGTCCAATGGCTGGAAGTTGAAGCTAGACAAATTCAGACGAAATAAGCAGCACATTTTAAACAGTGAGGGTAATTAAACACTGGAACAAGGGTCATGGTGGATTCTCCGTCAACGGCAATCTTAAAATCAAGACTGGATGTTTTTCTAAAAGACCTGTTCTAGTGCCAACAGGAGTTGATTCAGGAGTGTCCTACGGTCTGCGTTATGCCTGTGGTCAGGCTAGATAATCACAGTATCCCTGTCTGGCCTTATGGGAATCTATTACTGAAGAGGGTACAGAGGCAGCTCCACTCTTGCAGCTCCCTGCTGCTCAGCATCAACAATTTTGCTTCCTCCCCAAGACAGGCAGCATGTGTCCATGCGTGCACACACACACAATGAGGTTAGGGGGTATAAGCAGAGGGATGGGACACCTAACAAAAAGAACGCCTTCATAAGGGAAGTGGTGGGTACCAGCCAGCAAAGCTTTCAGGCCAAGGCCTGACGCTCATCTGCCTGGCTGCAGCAGCTGGTAGAATTTCTACCATAAGCACCAGGAAATGGGGGACTTCTCTACGTGAGAAAGATGCACTGATTTCATTTAAGGTGAGCATTGAAATGTATTTAGTTAAACTGGAGCAAACCCCTGTGTGAACACTCTCACTGATGTTTCAGAACGGCTTATTGCAAATTGGTTTTGGTCGACAGGGCATAGTTTTAAGCTAAACTGAAATAAGCCACTTGTAGGCCTAGTTTACACACCAAATTGTACTGTGATTTTATACTCATTTAATTAAAGCAGTGCAACTTTGTGTATGAATACTCGTCTGTCAGTTTAAGCATGGCATATAGCAGTACAGCTTGGATTGGTAAATTGACAAACACAATCTAAACCAGTGTGAAACCCATATAAGAGAGTCCACACACAAAAGTCGCACCAGTTTACACCAATTAAAGTCAAACCAATGCAAATCTGTGCTTAGACAAGCCCTTTAACCGAAATCACAGCATCCACACAAGGGTTTTGCATGGATTTAAATAAATTGGTTTAAAAATGGATTTAAGTTAAAGCAGCACCATTCTCTCATATAGATGAGGACTTAAGAAAAGTGAGAATGTGCTCAGAAGTATCTGCTGCTGGGAAAGGCAGCAGACTATGGAAATGCTGGAAGCATTTAATCTGGACTGGACATAGCATCAGAGTATACTCTGTGGGGAAGAATCTTGCATTGGCTGGTATGGGATGGATCAAATGAGCTCATGAGAGTTTTCACCTCTGCTTCCAAGGATTAATTTATGCCAGGTGCTATCTACTTCCCTGTGCTCAGCTTTAGGAAGATGGGTCATTCATGCAACTGGGAAGTGCCCACCAATTGGTTTTTGCAGGATGTCTCCCGAGTACTGGTTTGTCATTTTAGAGCTGCACATAAGAGGTGAGCTTTAGGCCCGTTGCTTGGCTGTGAAGTTTTCCCAGAAACACTAATCTGCCTGCTTGGGCTGGTTTGCAGCACTGCTGCCATTAGTCATTTGTTTGTTTGTTCGCTGGCCAAAAACCAGTTGCAAATAGGGCTGGTCAGGAATTTTTTGATAAACCGTCGTTCCCCGGAAAACGTTGACTTGCAGAAAACACCATTTTTTTGTGCACTCGGATCTGTTTTGCCCCAACATTTCTCAGGTTCAGGATGGAATTTCTGGCCAATATCAGTGAGTGACCCACCGCACCCCAGAACAGCCAGCAGCCATTCACCTGGCCTGTGGCAAACCCAGCTTCAGGTCCCTGATTCAAAGCAGAGACACATGTAAGCCATTGACAGTGATTGTACAAACACATCCAAGGGAAAAGAACAGGAGGTCTGAACTCAGCCTCCCTGAGCTGGGGATGTGTACTTACAGCCAAGAGAGATGTGGGAGAAAAACAGCAGCTGGATCCAACTTAAATCTTTCAAGTATGTCTCAAACCTACAAGGTGCTGAGGACTTTGGCCCTGATCTGGCCAAGCATTTAAGCGCATGAATTAGTCCAATTGGCTTCAGTGGATCACTCACATGCCCTATAGTTCAGCCAGTATACCTCCCTTCTGGCACACACGCCAGAACAGAAGGTGAGGGGCCCTCAAAGAGGCGAAGCGGCCAGAGAATCCCCGAGATGCTCTGTCGTATACGGGCCACGTACACAAGAGAAGGTTAAATACACTGGCCAGCCCTAGACGCAAGAGACAAGGCTCCACCCCACTCCCTTTGGAATCTATTCCATAGCCTAACAGACCTCATTGATGGGGAATGGTTCCTGATTTTAGTTCAGCCTATAGTTTCTTTCTTTAATTTCATCTCCTTCTCCCTAACTTTACCCCCTCGGACCAATCCACGTGCTGTTTAGACCCTTCAAATTCTTGTGGACAATTAGCATATTCCCATCTCCGCCATCTGAGCCTCTCCTCAGATCTGCAAAGATCTCTGCAATCAAAGCCCATCCCGGCAGAATTGTGATGCCTCACTCTGGCCTCCTCAGAAACACGATCCCTCCGTAAACACAGAACAAATGAAGCAATTAGGAAAATGTAAACAGGACGGAGGAGGCCTTTGAGAGCGGGACTCCATGGAATTAGCGTGAGTTTAGATTTACACGGCCTAGAGACATAGATATCCCAGTCCTCATGTAAACCTAAATTCCTCATCTAATTACATTATGAAATAATCTCTTCTGTCAGAAATAAAAGCCCACCACCAGGCTGTTCCTGGGAAGCATCAAGCTGCATTGGATGACAATGATTGGGATTCCAAAGCTGCCCCAATTCACTGCACCTTGGATGAGCTTCGTAATTTAAAACACAGAGACATGGGATCCTAGACAGGCAGCCCTCTGCCGTTGGAGACTTAGCACACCGTGTGCAGCAGGCGTATTTCTTGAGCTGTAGTTCCAAAGATGTGTTATGTGCCCTGAGCAACGAAAAGAATATTGCCCCTTTTTCTGACAACAGTTTTGCCCCTTTGCTGAGAAGTTGAGGAATTCTGGAGCCTTGCAGATTGGCTTTCCATTACAGAAGAAATCAATTATATGAAGTCTGGTGATAGTCTAAGTGTAATTTGCTCTATTTACACACACACACACCAGTCCTGGAACAGAGGTGTTCCCAAACAGCATCGAGACACTCCCCTCTTCCAGAAACGTCAGCCCAAGCACCAATGCCCGGTTCCCAGGAAACTACTCTATCCCATTGATTGCCTCCATATTTAGAGACTAAAGCAGAGAGCAAACTTTCTGCTGTCTGCTGCAGCATCTGTTAAAGGATCGAGGCACAAGAAAACTGACAACAATACGG
Organism: Mesoclemmys tuberculata; assembly: GCA_007922155.1. Classification (NCBI taxonomy): domain Eukaryota; kingdom Metazoa; phylum Chordata; order Testudines; family Chelidae; genus Mesoclemmys; species Mesoclemmys tuberculata. The sequence continues at coordinate 3,549,850 of ML675627.1, read as the reverse complement.
TAGTTCTGCAAGACTAAAAATTTGTTCTTACGCTAAGACCAATATCTTGTAAGAGTATGTGTGACTGCCTCCTCTGGTGACTCCTGCCATAACAATCACTGGCAATACTGAACTTCCTAGCTCTTTTTATCCAGCCACATCAAGGCACTTCACTAAAATGGTTTAGAATAGAGAACCTACCTTACAAGAGACTTAAGGAGCTTGACTTGTTTAGCCTGATACCATGAAGGATGAGGGAAGATATGATTGCTCTCTATATGTACCTCAGGGGGATAAATAACAGGAAGAGAGAGGAATTATTTAAGTTAAGGGTCAGTGTTGACACGAGAACAAATGGATATAAACTGGCCATAAAGAAGTTTACACTTGAAATCATATGAAGGTTTCTAAGCATCAGAGGAGTGAAGTTCTGGATCAGCTTTCCAAGGGGGCGTAGCAGGGGCAAAAAGCCTACCATGTTTTAGGACTGAGCTTGATAAGTTTATGGAGGGGATGGTATGATGAGATTGCCCACACTGGCACATGGGCCATCTGCCACTGTTAGCAAATATCTCCAATGGCCAGAGATGGGACACTAGACGGGAGGGCTCTGAGTTACTACAGAGAACTCTTTCCCAGGAGTCTGGCCGGTGAGTCTTGCTCACATGCTTAGGGTCTAACTGATGCCTCATTTGGGGTCAGGAAGGGGTTTTCTCCCAGGTCAGACCGTCAGGTCAGAGACCCTAGGCGTTTTCTCTTTTCTCTGCAGCATGAGATACGGGTCACTTGCTGGTCTGAACTAGAGTAAATGGCAGATTCTTTATAACTTGAAGTCTTTCAATCAAGATTTGAATACTTCAGGAACTCAGCGGGAGGTTACGGGCCTATTACAGGGGAAGGTGGGTGAGGTTCAGTGGCCTGAAATGCGCAGGGGTCAGACAAGATGATCATGATGGTCCCTTCTGGTCTTGAAGTATTGTTTCCTTCGCGCAGACGGGGAACTGAGACAAGATTAAGGCCAAGAATTCCTTATACAGTTGCTTCAAATGAAACCCCTAAATCCAATACATGGCCTGGTCTTCAAAAGTGTTGGGCAACTAGCACCTGCCATTGCAGTCATGGGTTTGTGCTTAGCTCTTCTGTAGAGTGAGTGCACGCATTTAGACAACTCATTATTTCAAAACCTAATTTTAAGACATTGTTTCTGAAAATCTTGGCTTCAGTGACTTGCTTACGTTTTGCAGACTGCAGATTCAAAGAGACGGGTAAACATGCAGACTTGTTAATGTGGAGCTGAGCCCCGAACTCCAATTTTCTGAGTAGAGACGGGAGCCACATGCAGAATTTAGATCTGGATTGCAAACTGCCAGAGTACAGGGGTATCTGCATGCAAGAATTTGATTCAGGCTCATATCTGGTCTGCTTTGAAGGTTCACCCTTCCTTATTGAAAGCATCACTGCTCCCCTTTGTCAGTTCCTTTTCATTTCGCTCCCATTCTGCTAGTGTTTCTCATGTAACTGCATGTGTTTGCCTGGAAAGCATACTGGGATGCAGCTGGTTTAAATCATAGAATCATGGAATAGTAGAGTTGGAAGGGACCTCAGGAGGTATCTAGTCCAACCCCCTGCTCAAAGCAGGACTATCCTCAGCTAAATCATCCCAGCGAGGGTTTTGTCAAGCCGCAGCTTAAAAACCTCTAAAGATGGAGATGCCACCACCTCCCTAGGTAACCCATTCCAGTGCTTCACCACCCTCTTAGTGAAATTTTTTTTCCTAATATCCAACCTAGAGCTCCCCCACTGCAACTTGAAACCATTGCTCTGTCATCTGCCACCACTGAGAACAGCCTAGCTCCATCCTCCCTGGAACCCCCTTTCAGGTAGTTAAAAGCTGCTATCAAATCCCGCCTCCTTCTCTTTTGCAGACTAGACAAACCTACTTCCCTCAGCCTCTCCTCATAAGTCTTGTGCTGCAGCCCCCTTATGTTTCGTTGCCCTCCGCTGGACTCTCCAACTTGTCCACATCCTTTTTGTAGTGGAGGGCCCAGAATTGGACACAATACTCCAAATGTGGCCTCACCAATGCCGAATAGAGGGGAATAATCACTTCCCACGATCTGCTGGCAATGCTCTTACTAATGCAGCCCTATAGGCCATTAGCCTTCTTGGCAAGCAGGGCACACTGTTGACTCATATCCAGCTTCTTATCCATTGTAACCCCCAGATCCTTTTCTGCAGAACTGCTGCCTAGCTGGTCAGTCCCCAGTCTGTAGCTGTGCAGCGGATTCTTCCATCCTAAGTGCACAATTCCACACTAAAGACACAATTCCAGATAAAGCTCAATTGCGAATAAAGTCACACTGTATTCTTCTCTCCTACAGATAGGCTGTGCTCAGCATTTGTTGTCCCTTCAAAAACATTCGAGCTCTCGCTCCTCAATCTTCCCTGACAACAGCAATTAGGCCCTTGCCCTTGCTTTCCAGCCAAGATGAACTGGGGACAGTTAATAAAAGCATGGGAATTTTACAGGAGTAACTTTAGCAGTACCACATATATGTGGAGAGTGCTAAATTCCTGCTGTCATAGCATCTGACGGGTCTCACATTGTTTCCATCCCCACCCATTCTTTCTAGAACAGGTAGTTCATGTCCAATCCTATTTGTGCTTGGTGCCCTATTCCTTCTTGGATGAGCCTGGCAACCCTTGTTGTGATGTGCCACCTGCCAAGAATGTAACTTAGACTTGGGTTATCTTTGGACCAGCCTTGAAATCCAAGTATTAGTAAACAACTTGCATTCTGCTGCGAACCTCCTCACTCTGGCTAGAATAACTCCAGCTTACAAAGCTACTTTCTCAGACATGCTTAGCAAATATGAATTAACTCGTAGGTCCCCAACAAGGTAGTAGGTATAACTCTGCTCATTTACAGATGGATGCACTGAGATGCAAGGAGCTTAAGTGACTTGTTCAATGCCCACAGGGTGAAATTCACTCACTGTCTGGAGACACAGCTCTAGGTCTATACATCACTGTGTGGTGTAGTTTTCTGTACACTGTCTTGCATCCACAGTGACCAGTGGAAAACCCAGGAACAGAACCAACTTTCTAGATCCCACTGTCCTGCTCTAATCTCTAAACCACAATTCCTATAGACTACACAGTCCTGCTATCCCACCTTCCAGTTAGGAAGACAATGAGCCAAAATGCATCCCTGGCTCCCTTCATTGATGGATATGGATAACAAGGTACACATGAAGAATTCTCAACTATCGTGATTTGTTTGTGAGTCTTGTAGTATTTGGTGTTCTTCCCCAGAGACTGGTGAATATGGGAATCTCAGCTTTCATTTAAAGGTAAAAACGGAATTTTCCAGTCCCTGTGGGTGACTAGAAGAGCTTGAAAACCTGGTCCTTGAAGGCACAAAATCCAGAATGCAAACAAAAGAAACACAACCTTTATTTTTTTAAATCTCACTATTTTTAAGCCTCTCCTGCTTTTTGGGGTTCTGACTCATAAGTTGGGGTGGTTTATACTACACATATGGCCTGGATCTCATTTACACTAAGGATCTGTTATACCTCTCTAGCAGTACAGTGTGTGTAAATGTGATTCACTCTCATTTTAAGGCCCCTCTGTCCTGTCAAGTGAAGCAAAGGGAATTAGTGTAATGGAGAATCAGGCCCAAGGTAGTGAGGGGCAAAACATTTGAAATCAAACAAGAAGTTCTCTAAGCCTTGAACCCAATTGACTCACCACCTCGAGGGGGCACCACTGAGGCATGGGGGAGTCTGTGTCCTTCCCCTACCACAGAATCCAGCCCTGAGGTCTCAAACATTCCCACTTCACTCAGGAACACAGGTGTCTTCAGCACAACCCCTGCCAGGGTCCTTCCCGAAGTTCCTTTCTGCTGGACCCCAGCAAAGGTCCTCACTTCAGTCACTGGAGACCCTTGACAACTAACGACAGCTCTAGTGAGGTCGTTCCCCATACCGGAAAGCGCTGATTCTTATCTCTTGCTTCCTCTCTTTCTGGGCAGGCCCTACCCTAGCCTAAAGTTCCCATCACTCCCTCTGGCTATAATAACCCACTGGATGCCTTGGTCCCAAGCCAGGATACTAACAGTAGCAATGGGGTCTTGTATTTAAAGGGCCAGCCCTGTTACATTGCCCATTGGGGTCCCTATTCTCTAGCTCTCTATATCCCATTTTTTTCCCACAGTGAGATAACAATGAAATTCTCATGTCTGCCTTATGCGCAGGGTCAGACTAGATGGTCCCTAGTAGGCAAAAGTATAACGAGATCCAATGGAAGTTGAACCTAGATAAATTTATGCTAAAAATACAGCAATTTTTTTAGCAGTGAGGGCAATTTACTACTGGAACAACTTACTTAGGAGTGTGGTGGGTTCTCTGTCTCTTGAAGTCTTTAAATCAAGACTGGATGTCTTTCTAAAAGATCTGTTATAGCTCAACTAGAAGTTAGGGGCTTGATGCAGGGATCTCTGGGAACAATTTTCTTATACAGGTAAGACTAGAAGATCCTAATGTTCCCCTCTTGCCTTGAAATCTATTAATTTTGCCCAATGATGAACTTTTAAAGTAACTCTAAGTCAAAAGGAGGAAGTCTGGAGTAAAGATTATTAGGGGAAATTCTTAGATTTAACTGGGATTCCTGTAAAAGTGAGATGTTGAAACAGCAGGGGAATTTCACTTACAATCAAATGGGCATGAGGTAATTTCTCTCATTCAAGAAAAGGGTGACTAGGAGTTCACTCCTACTGAATCACAGCAAATGAGCAGGGAGAGTTATAGCAGTTTGCTAAAGGCATTTAGCCATGGCTTCCAGATCTGATGGAAAGAAAGGAAAACGCTTGGGGCAGGGAAGAGACAGATTGACGTGAGTCATAGACACTGAGTCTACTCCACCTGACTTTCCCAGGGGCTGGAGAAGGCCTTCTATGACCAAGCCCAGGAAAAGCTAATGATAAAGTCTCATAGACTCATAGCCTTTAAGATCAGAAGGGACCATTGTGATCATCCAGTCTGACCTCCTGCACAACGCAGGCCACAGAACCTCACCCACCCACTCCTGAGATAGATCCTAATCTCTGGCTGAGTCACTGAAGTCCTCAAATTGTGGTTTAAGGACTTCAAGTTACAGAGAATTCACCATGTGCACTAATTTAAACCTGCAAGTGACCCCTGCCTCATGCTGCAGAGGAAGGCAAAGTCAAATCATTATTACAATTACAAGCAACAGGACTGAGATTCAATGCATGGCAAAAAGCCTTTGTTGAGGGACTAAAGCCCAGACCTTCAAAAGTATTTAGGTGCCATCTTTCATTGATTTCAGTTAAGGAAACCTAAGCAGTTAGCTGGGAAGGTTTAATACAGGGGCAAAATGTATTTCCACTCTTCAGACTGCTACGGACTTTGTTCTGCATCTAGTGTTTTTCAGTGCATCTTTGCACTATGTACTATTTATATTATCCTAGCCCTATTCATGGACCAGGACCCCATTGTGCTAGGCACTGTACAAACACAGAACAAAAAGATGGGTCCAGCTCCAAATTCCAGGCTAGGTAGAAGGTTGGCTCTGGAACTGACACACTTGGCCCAGTCTTAGAAAGAACCTGGCCTGTGTGCCTGGGACTACCATAAATGCCCTTCTTGTCTCCAGTTGTGGGTCACTTCACTGAGACACTCTGTGGCCCGTCCAGCCCACATTTTGAAGCATGTAAACACACTGAAATCACTTATCCGCCCAGTGAAATCACTACTGCTCCTTCCTCTTTTAAGCTGGTCCCCCCCAAAATAACAGATGAAGTTTTTCTCCCCACATTTTCAGAGCTGTTGGAAACCTTTATTCATAGCACAGGAGGTACAGACTTTGAATCTTAGAATCATAGAAGTTTAAGATTGGAATGAACCTCAGGAGGCCATCTAGTCACACCCCCTGCTCAAAGCAGGACTAACCCCATCTAAATCATCCCAGCCAGGGCTTTGTCAAGCGGGCCTTAAAAACCTCTAAGGATGGAGATTCCACCCCCTCCCTAGGTAACCCATTCCAGTGCTTCACCACTCGCCTAGTGAAAAACTTTTTCCTCATATCCAACATCCTCCCCTACTGCAACTTGAGACCATTGATCCTAGTTCTGTCATCTACTACAACTGAGAACAGCCTAGTTCCATCCTCCCTGGAACCCCCTTTCAGGTAGTTAAAGGCTGCTATCAAATCCCCCCTCATTCTTCTCTTCTGCAGACTAAAAAAGCCTAATTCCCTCAGCCTCTCCTCACAAGTCTAGTGCTCCAGCCCCCTTATCATTTTTGTTGCCCTCTGCTGGACTCTTTCCAATTTGTCCACATCCTTTTAGTAGTGGGGGGCCCAAAACTGGACACAATATTCCAAATGTGGCCTCACCAATGCCGAATAGAGGGGAATAATCACTTCCCACGATCTGCTGGCAATACTCCTACTAATGCAGCCAATGTGCCATTAGCCTTCTTGGCGACCAGGGCACACTGCTGACTCATAGCCAGCTTCTTATCCACTGTAACCCCCAGGTCCTTTTCTGCAGAACTGCTGCCTAGCTCGTCGGTCCCCAGTCTGTAGCCGTGCATGGGATTCTTCCGTCCTAAGTGCAGGACTCTGCACTTGTCCTTGTTGAACCTCTTCAGATTTCTTTTGGCCCAGTCCTTTAATTTGTGTAGGTCCCTCTGTATCCTATCCCTGCCCTCCAGCGCATTTACCAGCTTTGCTCACACCATGGCCTTTCTGCAGGGGAACAGGGGGGCTCACTCACTATGGTTCAGTTCGGCTTTGGGCTCTTTGGGCCCAACATAGGCACCTGCCTACCTAGAACTGGGCTTTGAACAGCCCCGTGACGGAAGCGATTGGCTAGCAGGACTTGGACCAGTTGCCTCGTGGTGAAAGACAGGCTACATCTACACAATGAGCGAGGGGGTGTGATTCGCACTGAGTTAGCATGAGCATAAATAAGAGTGTCGCTGTGGTAACAGAGGCCCGGCTTCGCTGTGCAGAGGAGGAACCCACCTGAAAGTGGAGCGCGTGTGCTCCGCACAGCCGAGGCGCCTCTCCGCTGCCCTTGCAACCGCGGCGATATTGCAATTTATACTCACGCTGGCTCCTCCATGAGAGCCAGCAGGAGCCTTCTATGCAAGCAGGGGCACCGCACCTGTAGCTCACAGTGTAGACGAAGCCTACGGTCCCCAAGCAAGACTATTTCACCTCGCATCCAGCTCCCTCATGCTACAGAATAGCCTCTAGCCAATGCATTGGGGGGAAGGCTGTGTCAGCCCTGAAGACCCTTCCAGTCTCCAATTGCAGGTGATGTGGCAGCCCGCCAATGTACAGCGCAGGCCTCTGCATGCAGTTTCATGCCTCTCCACGTCAGTCGCCGCGCTGAGCAGTCGCGAGACTCCCATGATTCAATCCCAGGTGGGGCCATCCAAGGGACGCAAGCACGGCAAACCATCTGACCTGGTGTTTGCTTCATAGATAAGTGGTTTACGTGAGCAGAGGAGGAGAGTGCGGGGAGAGACAAAAGGCAGCTAAGGCAAAACAACCGGCTGCGAGGAGCCACGGGGAAAGGTGCGGTCTCCAACTGTAATAAAAATGTGGTTTTCCGGTACAGGCAGCTAAATATAAAAACCCCACAGAGAACAATAAATTCGTAATAAATACTATTGAACTACTGAGAAAGGTTGGCAAAGGAGGCCCAAGAAAACACTCCAGCAGCAGCAGCTAAGCTGAGAGCAGACCGGGGCCAGGGACGCTTCTATTTATTAGGTGTATTTTAAGTTTCGGCGGAACTGGGGGATTTGTGACCCCAGGTCAGCAGAGGGAGTGAATGGGCTGGAGAGCTTTGTTCATGCAGCGATGCAGGGGCAGGAGGCACATCCCTGAGCACAGTGCGGTGTATAAGCTCCATCCCCCAGTATTAGCCCAGGGACACATCTCTCCCTCTCTCTGCCCCTCCCCACCTTGTTCTGAGGGGTAGCCATGGGCCGCTGGCCTATACCTATTGCGAATTATAACACCTCCTGTGCCAGCTCAGCTCTGTTGGCCAGTGAGTGGTGTAGGGTGGATCCCAGGTTCTTCCCACTCCCTGACCCTGCCTCCAGGCGGGACGGCAGCAGTTGAACAATGTCTGCTAACCCCTACATGCCTGGACCTACGCAGGTTGGCATAGTCTTCAGAGCAGACTGCGAGGGACATTTCTCCCTTTGGGTAGACGTAGTCCCATCCCTGATCTAGCATTTAGGTTTTCAGGACTGACTTTCTGCTGCTTTCAAGGAATTTTACTGGTTATGTGGCCAAATGTCATCTGGGGGGGTCTTTGTTCCAGCCCCAGGAAACAGGTTCCCCCACTGCCAAACTCAGTCCGGAGCTCTGTCCCAGCAGAGAGGCTGAGGTTCGAATGAGCAGTGACCTGTCCTAGAGGTAGTGTTCAGGAGCAGTGACAGGAGGGGATGGTGGAAGCGTGTGCTGTCATGGCCCATGCCACAGCTGTGCTATAAGAGAGGGGTCCAGGGCTGTGTTAAACGAGGGACTGGATGGCTGGTTCAAACCTTTTCCCATGAAGCATCAAAGCACTGAAGCCAAAACAAATAAAGCAGGGAAAAGACATGGCTGGGAAAGCTGAGCAGCTGGCCAAGACTATTGCCAAAGTTCTTTGGATAACACCCCTTATCTCCCGCTCCCTTCGCCATTGGGAGGAGGCTGTCGGTAGTTATACCCAGGGCAGATGCTGGGTCATGGTTTTTTGTGGTACAACCTGGGTACAGAGTGGTGGTGAGTTTCCCATTCCCATCTCTGCGCCTTTCCTATGTGGCTAAGCTCAACTGCTCAACTGCTTGGCCTGTCTTCTGGGACTGGGGTGGAAACACTTCCTCCAGCTCTCGCGTAACTCCATTTTTGGACCACTCTTGTTCTTGCCTATTGCTCCGAGTATCTCTTGTTTTTTCTAAACAGTCAACAGCCATCGTTTCCGTTTTGCAGGAAGCTCTGTGAGGTCAAAACAAAGCTTTCAAACAAATTTCATTTCAGGTCAATGGAGATGTTCCGTTTCAATCATATCCAAATGTTTCATTCCAATTTGGACTGCCTTTCATATCATATTTTGTAATATAATAATCATAATATAAATTTAGAAACAAAGTTGTTTTGAAATGAAAAGGTCCAATAAGATCAAGCACTTCGCTCTGATATTTTTTCTGAATAAAATGTCATTGAAATGGACACATTCCCACAGAAAATTCTGATTTTGATAAAATGGCATTTTCCCAGCTGAAAAACGTTCCATCTGAAAATTTCCAACCAACTCTACTATACAGGCTTCAGAGCAGCAAGTAATCGCTTCTCTGGGGACCTGTCTTGCAATGGCCACCCCAACAGCTTGAGCACCCCCCCCTGTGAACTGCAGATCAGCTTTGAAGACAAATGTGATCATAGTCCATCTACATGCTTGAGCGGCTTCACCCAAAGGCCCCCAAACACTTTTTCAGATAATACACAAGAATCACTTGGTTCACCTTGAAATGCATCTGTCTCTTGGACGGGATACAGCAGTCCTCTAGCAATGCTTAGCAGCACCTCATTACAGTTTAGAAGATGTGAAGAAGAATCCTATGTGTAACGGAAATTGCAGGGTGACTTTAGGGAGACAGAACAGATGGGTCCAGGAGACCTTTTATCTCTACTCCTGTGAAAAGTGCAACGGGATCTTCAATGATCACAAGGAGTTCAGGACCTTAGTTTTACATCTCAAGGATAAAGCGCAGCCTGCCATCAAGTTGGGACATTACTTCAGTGCTGATTTACAAACCAACCCGCTTGGTCACCAGGTCATTTTCTATTCTATTCTATATAGGTTTTTGTACCGTACTCATCACTGATGTATCTGCATGCCTTCCAGCAGTGCATTAAGTGAGATGACTACACATCTATCATGTCTTGTTCATTCTCATCCTCTCTCCAGAGGGAGAAGTGTGTGCACTGTCTTGTTTTGGGTAGGTTTTTGTTTTGGGGTTGTTGGTTTCCCTTGCTTGTTCTTTTTTGTTAAATACGCCTGTTGCTCTGTGTTGATATTAGAGAAGGCAAATCAAAGAAATGTGCCTTGCACTTGGAGTGGAAAGTGGTGAGGTTTGTGATAGTCCTTAGTTTCTGGGGGTGTTCAATCCACTGTGTCAGACCACCCGCAGAGAAGGTTCTGTCTCCTGTGCAGACAAGCTTTACTCTCCTTTGTTGACAGTTCTATGGGGCTAGAGGAGTGAAGTCAGCAATCACAGGTCTTTGTCCTGGAGCTTTGAATGGTCTTTTAGGTATCCTGGGACCAGGCCAAGGAGTGCTTTGTAAATAAGGATGAGACCTTAAACCTGATTCAAAATTCTATAGGAGACCAGAGCACAGAGTGAAGGATGGGTGTGATGTGCGCATGGTACCTATGTTGCCGAGGAGATGCACTTGCTTGTTTTGCATTATTTGGCACTTCCTAAATACTGATAGTTTTATGCCCTGGTGCATCACATTGCTGTAGACCAGATGAGAGATGATGAAGGGCTGAGTAACTGAGGCCGGGTCTCTGTCCACCAGGATGGGATGCTGTCTCTTACCCATCCAGAGATGGTAGGAAGCATTACTTCCAGCAGCGGTGATGCAAGAACTCAGCAAGGAATCCAAGAGTACTCCTAGACCATGGACTGAATTGACCAACCGTGGGTGTGCACTTTCAATCAAAGGAGACTGCAAACTCCTCAGAATACGTCTCTCTGTCCACCAGCATCACTTCGGTCTTGCTCAGGTTCAGTTCAGCCAGCTGCTCTTCATTCATGAGCTAATCTCATTGAAGCGCTAGGCCTTCTTTGGTGGCAGTGGTGTGGTCCCATGTGTGAAGGAGAGTTAGAGCTGTGCATCATCTGCATGTTGCTGGCACTTGAACTGGCCAGATGACGTGGACTCACCTGGTGGTTACATGCTGAGTTTGAAAAGAACCGGAGAGAGAACCGATCCTTGTGGAACCCACCATCTAGTGGCCGAGGTGCAGTTTCCCATCAGTACTCTTTGGGTTTGTCCCTCCAGGAAGGACTCATACCATTCTACCGCATTACCCTGGATTCCTACTACCACTCTCAGGCGAGACAGCAATATATAATGGTCAACAGTTTCCTGTTCAACTACTGATTCCGCCCAACCTGATTTAGCGCGTGAGAGCTGGTAAGATTGTAGGACTGCAGACTTGAGTGGCCATTCTCTTCCTTGTCCTTCAGCTGATGCAGCCATCAAGATTCAACCACTCAGCTAGCGCACTCATTTCTGCTGGTTGGCTTTTCTCTGATGTAGCTGTGTGAGAATTACTGACCCATCTGATTCTCACTCCTGAAAGGAAAGGATAACCGTAATCTCAGCTAGTAAACAGCTGATAGTGGTGATTATTGTGGTACTTCACCTGTCAATAATTCATCCAGCAAGTATCATTCCCATCCTACTGCCCTCTGAGCTTTCTGCAAACATGGGGGAATCAGAGAAAGAAGAGGAACTAGATGATTAGGCTGCCATACCTTACCCCCAATTCTTTTAGGGCCGTATCAGAGATGACAATGAAGAAACAGGCCTGGATTATCTCGAAAGCTGGGGCAATGTGTTTGCTGGGAGTGGACGGGACATCACGGTGTTACAGCTTTGCTCCCAAGACAAAGGCGTAAAGATGATCATTATAAAGTAGGGGGAGAGGTTTCACGTAGTCTGTTAGTTGTATCTGGGCCCCACTGACGCCTGTTGGATATAATGAATTCTGCACAAGTATTTCTTAGTTTATCAACCCACTACTGCTCCACATTTTGTGGCATTTAATTTATATATATATCTATGTGAGAGTGTGACTGCCATATTAGAAACACCTATAGTTGCGGGAGGTCTACAACAGGAGACAGTATAAGTCTTATTACTTCTGGGAGCATAGCACTGTATGTGCCAGTGTTAATGGCCCTTGGTTTTGTTCCCAATGTTGCAAAGCTCAGTCAGGCTCAGGGTACGTATATGTTGTAGCCATGGGCTCTTCCAGGGTCATCAACAGAGCTCTCCCAGTGACTCAGATCAACACCCGCCATCATTGTCGCAGGGAGAGATGACGGGTCGATGGCTTGGAGCGTGTGAATTCAACAGCAGGGCTTGACGCTGGGAGTGCCAGTGGTTGGCTGGTGGGGCTGTGAGCTTGGCTCTGTGGCAGTGATGACTTCTTGTGCTGGCTGGAGTATAATTACCAACACAGCTGCTGTTCTTGTCCTTGCGTGGGTTTGGAGGAGCAGGAGGGGGCATATCATCATTGGTTCCTTTTTGCTGCGAGCTAAGATCTCATCTCCGAGCTCCTGAAACTCACATTTCCCTCGTTAATTATAGCACTGGTGAGAAGAGCGACGGCTCCTACTGACATCGTCACACTGGTTGCACTCTTACTGCTGTTCTCTTTCCAGCGGGGATTATTATACCAGATACCGAGAACTTCTTAGAAAATAAGATACCCTCCTATTTGCTCCCCCTTTGTTGCCTCTCCTCCTTTCTCTCCTGGGGAGGGCGTGTTTTGAGACGACCCCATCTCTTTCTAGGTGTCAGTGATTCATTGCAGACTTTGGAAGGCACCTCTGCCATGCAGTTCCCTTAGCCAGTGATTCAGCAAGCTGTTAGGGTGGTTCTGACTGCAGTGGAAACACAGCCCTGCCTGCCACACGCCCGACGACCAAAGGTTGAGGCCTTGCCCTGGGAGTTGAGCCAGAGGCCTGATGGGGGCAGCAACAGTTCCAGGAAGCGAGCAGATGTTGGATGTCCACGACCAGTTCTTCGGCCCAAAGGGAGACATGCAGCTGCTCCGGTCTGTCCTTGCCCATTAAACAAGGGCACTAGTGTGTGAAGCTAAGAGGTCAAGGGTCCAATTCTGCCAAGTGCCTCCCACGCCCGTGCCTTAACAAGATGTCTCTTGTAAGAGTGTTCGGAGAGGCAGCATGATCTAATGGACAGGGCGTAGTCAAGAGACCTGGGTGCTAATCCCAGTTCTGTCACTGTCCTGCTGTAAGCCATGTCTTCCACTCTGCATCTGTTTCCCCTCCCACTCCTTGTTAGGCTAAACTGTAGGCCAGGGACCTTCTCTACTATGCATACACTGCGTGAGGCTCTGATCTCCGTGAGACCTTTGAGTGCTGCTGTACAAAGCATTAATAGCAATAATAATGAGAAAGGGCCTGTCACCCCTGGACAATAACTATTCAATGGCCCTGCTGCAACCTGATTGCCTCTTCCTGGGCTAGTGAGCAAACTGCGCTGTAGCCAGGACCTAACCATGGCCCCATGGAGTTGCTCAGATGCTCTGCTTCAGAAGGCCATATAAATGCCAAGATTCACAGTTAAGTTCCGTCTACGCAACTTGTCACCATGCTGCGACTGGAGAAGAGGACAGGCCCCATCGTAACCAGGCCCCCTGACTTGGCCAAAGTTGTAGATAAAACCAGACGAGCATTATGGTGTTTCTCATCTTCTTCAAAGGTGTGGCCAATGTAGGAGACAAGACATGGCACCTGAAGGGCCACCGCTGTGCTGCACTACAGCCAGTCTCATATTCCAAACTTGGGTGGCATCAAAGACCAACAATGGACCAAAACTCAGGAAGTGCTGGGTGACATAGTTTATGGCAAAGGCACCTCTATTTCCCCTCCTTGATTCGGCCAGCCACTGGATGTGCAGAGGCACACAGTCCCTCTCTGGCTGCAGCATCTCCTGCTCGAGTTGTAGAGGCAATGGCTGGGGAGCCAGAAGTTTAGCGTCGGTGGCCTTGCTGGAGTAGAGGTATACTTGCCCTGGACTGTGACACTGCCTTCCCACTGGAACACTATCCAAAAGCTGGGATGTACTTTTATTTGAATCTAAGCACTTAAAATCTTGGACCTGAACTTTCTAGGTTTGAGAGCAGCCCAGACCTGGATCCAAACGTCTGTCTTTAATGAAGCCTAGATGCAAACAGCCCTGAACGTTGGGCTCTACCGACTGAGACCTGCATCTGAATTCTGCAGTTTCTTCTGATATTATTAGTGCTAGCCCTTTTCAATGCACCAGCTAGTCAAAGTTTGGGCCCTGAGGACACTCCAGCTGGGAGCAGAATTGATGATGGAGTCTAGTATTTTCTCTGATGCAGGCGTGTTTATTTACAAGGAATGTACAAAGCCCTTCTAAAGACACAAGGATCCAAAACTAGGAGAGAGCGTCTTTGTTTACAGCCCTGAGCCTCTAGCCAGATCCGAAAGCGTGGCCTACGCCTGCTCCCAGGGCCATATCAGGCGTACATGTCGCAGCTTGGCTTTCTGCTCTGCATCTCTCTCAGCTTCTTGTCTTTTTCACAGACACATCCCCATCCACCGACCCCCTCTGTCCCTCCCCCTGCCAGGCAGAATGATACCAGTCAAACCCTCGGCCCATATGGTGCTAGTACCTGGGCAGACTCTATTAGGCCTTGTTCAGGTGTGGCCCCTTAACTGTCTCTTACAGCAATCTTAATTGAAGGGCCTGTTCCCACATCAATTTCAATGCTGTTTAAACTCAACCCATAACATGGTTTAATGCAGCTCATCACCGTACTGTGGCACTTACAGACCTAACTGAGATTGGGGCTCCATGGTGTTAGGTGCTGTACAAACATAAGATATAATCCCTGCCCCAAATAATTGACCAACAACATAGACTACTTGTGCAAAGTCACACAGCAATTATGCCATGCCCATCACCATGGTATCTGAGCTCCTTACAGCTGTGCATTAAGCAATGTAACAAGCATCCATCATGGGTGGTGATGGCTCACAGACACTGTTGCTCTGAAATTCAGATGGATTGAGATAAGTCTGTTGGTTCCAGAAACTGGTGCCATTCTCAAGATATCTCTGCTTTTGATATCAGGCAGGACCGGAGTGCACAGCCAGGGAGACATGCAAAAAATGAATAAAAGCCACTTTGACTGAAGGAATTGAAATGTTTGAATTTCTGCATTCCGTCTGACTAAAATCCTACCCTGTGGATCAGCTGGAGCAATTAGAAACACCCACTGCTGGTAGGAATTGATTCAATATTCCACCCCAGATAAAGTTATTTCAGTGGTGGCAAAATATCATGCCCCATGATCCTGCTCCCTCCGGCCATTCCTCTGACAACCCGTGTGAGTAACAAGTTAATATTGTAGGGAGAAGTCACTGGCAATTCTCAGCTCTGCAACTTCCCAGTGGAATGCTGTGACGGTAAGCTAATAGCCAGCAAAGCCCTTCAGTGACGACAGAAACCATTTTCACATTCAGTGGAAACTGGGAGATAGACTACTGAGTGCTAGAGCTCCCCCCGCCTGGCATCACTTTGAAGCCAAGAATTTCTGAGTTCTAATCCCCGCTCTGCTCTAGTGCGCCACCTGGCCTCGAGCAAGTCACCATGCCTCAGTTCCCCCCTTTTTGAAACAGCTTAATAAGACTTCCCTATCTCACAGCATGTCTTTGGTATGTGATGGCAGCACCTAGATGCCCCCATTGAGCATGGGGCCCCATTGTACTAGGTGCTGTACAAATACTTGGTCATACACAGTCCTTGGCCCAAAGAGTTTACAATCTAACTAGCTCAGTCAGATAGAGGGTGGAAGGAGGGAAGCTTTACTGTCCCTGAGATACAGGTAAATTGAGTGATTTGCCAAAGGTCATACTGGGAGTCTGTGGCAGAGTTGGAGACTAAACCCAAATCTCCCGGATCAATGCTCTGGCCATGGTCCCATCAGACCAATTAAACAACAAGCGGGGATACATGAGGAACTCAGGCAATATGTGAGATACTGTGGTCCTGATTCTCATCTCATTTACACCAGCGTGACTCCATTGTCTTCAGTAGAGTTACTCCACCGGTGTAAACATGAGCACAATCAATGCTAATAGGTTTAGAATGCTTTCTGAAGATAAGATTTTCCAGTACCTCCTGAAAGAAGCAGCTGGTCCTTTAACAACTTTCTGATTGACAAGCCTGCGATATCTCAAGGTACACTATACCGTTTAGCTCTCTGTCCCCCACTAGTGGCTAGCCCATGTATAGCGGTTGACGAGTCCACTATCGCATCAGCTCCAAGAAGGTCGCCTCTTTAACTGACGCAGCTGGAGGCTTTTAGAGCCAGAGGTCACGAGTTCAGTTCCTACCTTATAGTAATGATGTTTCACAGAGGAAGATCACGTGATCGAGATTTGACTGGTATTTAGTAACTCAAGGCTGGATTATGCCTCAACTAGCTTTGGAAACTCGCCCTTCAGCTACTTTTTACTGACAGCCCCCAGCACCCTTCCACTCCAAAAAAGACCCCCGTATAACTTCTCAGAGACAGGACCGACTTAGAAGAGATTTACAAGAGCTTTTGTTTTGTTTTTAAACTAATGTCTGGGAGGAAAGTCTGCCTGAATATCAATTTTTTATTACAAAACATCCATTTATTGTGGTTTTCCCTGTTTCTCTCCAAGGGAAAGTAGTTCCTTGGTTTTCTCTCTTTCTTTTCGGTTTCTTCCTTTCCAGCTTTTTTTACTATCACTTTTCCTCGCTTCCTTCTCATTTCCTCTCCCAAACCGAAAGGGAATTTAAATTAGAACTGGTCACAGAGGAGGAACCAGCGAGAGCACGCTCCAAAGACACACTTTTTCATTGGGTTCATCCAAAGGTCAAAGAGGTTGGCTGCGGGACAAGACAGAGCAAAAAACCTACCCGAGCCTATTGTGTCATCATCGCTCTAGTTGGCAGTGAGCAGGATGTGACAGGCAAGGTGGAGAAATGCTAATGACGAGGGCCATGAAGCCTAGGTCTAGGCCTCAGTGCCTTTGGGGGTGTCATTTGGAGAGACAGGGAGGACTGGTGCGGTGGGAGGGGGGAGATTAAGGGGTGCCAGGGAGTGTGAGGGGAGGACCTAGAGGAAAAGCCAGCTGCAGCTGTGCAGTCCAGCCTAGGGGAGGAGGCCCAGGATTGGGCTGGGTGTGCACAGGGGAGGAGGGGCGTGCCAGCCGATTGGGTGGGAGAGTGAAGAAGCAGGCTGGGGTGGGGAAAGTGAGTAAGAAGTGATGGAGAGGGAGGGGCCCTTCACTGTCTGAGTGGCGCACCAGGATGAGAAGGTTTCATATGAACACTGGAGATGTGGGTTCTAATCCCATCTCGGCCGCTGATGGATTCCGCTGCATCAGGGAGGTCACTTGCTCATGCTGGTTCTCGTGGGGGAACCATGGGAATCCCCTGTGCCCCTCAGGACAATCCCAAGAGCAGCATCTCAGACTGAGCTGACCCTGTGTGTGCAATGGCGTGAGAATGCAAGCGTTGTATTTGCAGCCCAGCATGGAGGCTCTAACCAGAGTCTATTGTAAAGAGGAGGAGGTTACTGGCTCATAATCCTCAAGGTACCCTATAAATGTCTATTAATAGACAGTGGATCTATGCTGGCACTGAGCTGGACATGCATGGTAAGCTGCTTCCCCAGGCTTCAGAGAAACCAGTGGAGGTAGCCCCAGATTTCAGCCACAGCACACTTTCCTGTGAGCATCCTCTGACATGGCAAAGTGCTATTGTGTGGCTGGGATGCTAAATAGAGGGGGAGGACTCAGCTCCACACACCCTACACTCTGCTTCTTGTTCCTAGTTCACAGGACTGCAGAAATCAAGAGATGGAAAAACCTATCCTGCCGTTACGTCGTTTCCCCAGCCCAGCTTGTGACTGTTCCCCGGCTCTGGAATAACAATGTATTGTGCTTTCTCCAACCTGGTTTTGAATGGTTCAAGGGCTCGGCCTTCCACAGCTTCCCTTGCGGAGACTCGTCTAGAAGCTAGCAGCATTCTGATAGGAAAGTTTTTTCCCTGATTTTCACCTCTGATATTTTTCCCTTGCTCAAATTCATCCGAATTCTCCCAGCTATAGCCTGCAATCAGCCAAATATGCAGCTGAACATGAGCTCCCAGTGTGACGCTACGGACAAAAGATCCTGGGATATGTAAACTGGAATATTGAGTAGGAGCAGAGCGGCAGAGGGATTATTTAACCTTTATATTTGGCACTGGTGCAACCTCTGCTGGAATCCTATGTCCAGTTCTGGTGCCCACAACGCAAGAAGGGTGTTGATAATTGAGGAGGGTTCAGAGAAGAGCCACAAGAATGATTATACGCTTAGAAAACCTGCCTTGTACTGATTGTGAGCAAGTCACCCCTTAACATTCTCTTTGTTCAGCTAAATAGTTTGAGCGCCATGAATTTATTCAGATTAGTCTCTAGAAAGCGTCTTATGGTTTTGTTCTGTATGTAACCATTATGCACTAGCACTCGACTCTCTCATCTTGGACATTAACCTTATCCTTGTCTGCACTGTAAATATCTAATGGTGTTAAGCAAAGCGCTGGTCCTGAGCTGTATCATACAAGCTGGTGTGCGCTGTGCCTTTGGGAACAGCAGACCCGGTAAGTCTGCGGGAGTCCAGCGGATAAGTGGCTGGACACCGTAGGGATTTCTCTGAGGACCCAGGGTTTGGTGTTTGCTTTTCACTGGCTTGTGCAGGAGCACAAGGCCTGAGTAGGCCTGGAAGGAAGCACTTATGTTGCCAGAGGCTGGTGGTTTCAGGGAGCTGATCCGCAACAGGCACAGACAGGGCTTCCTCACACTACAGGCAGGTGGTGAGGTGACTCACGCCTGGGGTACCGTCACGGGAGTTAGTGGGTATGTCTACATTTCGGTTAGACACGCGCGGCTGGACGTGCCCGCCAGCTCAGGTTTGTGGGGCAAGGCTGAGAGGCTGTTTAATTGTGATGCAGACATTCAGCTTGGGGCTCTGGGACCCTCCTCCCTCGCAGGGTCTTAGAGCTCAGGCCTGGATGTTTGCACTGCAATTACACAGTCCCGTCGCCTGAGCCCTGTGACCCCGAGTCAGCTGGCACAGGCCAGCTGCTGAGATTTTAATTGCAGTGTGGACATACCCAGTGATGCACAAAGACACAGAGGAGCCTGCTCTACATACTGGGTTTGGAGGCATGTATCCCACATGCATATCTGAGTTGGGCCAGACTGTGCCCAAGTGTCATGGGACAGGGCCGTGACATGTGACTGTATGCCATTCCCCTGGCCCCACAGAGACGCCCCCACTCCACTTGAGATCCAGGACATAGGGAGGTGCAGCCACCTACCCCTGCCTACCTCCAATAATCCTCGGGAATGTTCACACAGCCTAAGGCTGAATTAATGTATGCCTGAAGGGAAATCCCAGAGAGAGCGATGGGCAGAGGAGATCCAAAGGCACCATGTGTCCAGGGAGAGGGAGTGGGTTTGGGGGCTATAACAGAGTGGTCATCCCCTTTAAAAGCAAGGGGGATCTGGGGCCAGTCCTGTTGGATTATTAGGCCACTGGGAAGGGGTCAGAGGACTATTCTATATGGCTGAGATGGCACAGGTGCGGGAAGGCTACCGGAGGGAGGTTAGCCCTGAAAGCAGAGACAGGCCTCTCGGCCCTGCAGGTTGGGTTGCCAGCTTTGTTTTGTGTTACTTTGCAAGTTTTTCTTTGAATGACTAGGCCATGCCCTGAGCAAAGGGCCTGAAGGAGATGTGGGATGGCAGAGACAGGCCAGGAGCCCTACATGGGACTTACAGCAAGCAGAGGCAGACACAGAGACTCCATAGAGATGGCCCTGACCTGCAAGGCACAGACCTCCAGAGGTCTAGAAGGGGTCACAAATCTTGCTTCTTCTGTAGAGTAAGAAGCAGACCTAATGTTGGAGTATGGTTGGGAGACCAGGTGGGGTAGAAGTTTCTGGGCCTGGTTGGGGGTGGTGTTCTGGTGGAGGAACCCCTGGTTTAAGCAGCTCCCAAGCCATCTAGAATTATAGAAGACTAGGCTTGGAAGGGACCTCAGGAGGTACCTAGTCCCACCCCCTGCTCAAAGCAGGACCAACCTCAATTAAATCATCCCAGCCAGGGCTTTGTCAAGCCAGGCCTTAAAAACCTCTAAGGATGGAGATTCCATCACCTCCCCAGGTAACCCATTCCAGTGCCTCACCAACCTTCTAGTGAAAAAACTTTTCCTAATGTCCAACCTAGACCTCCCCAACTGCAACTTGAGACCATTGCTCCTTGTTCTGTCCTCTGTTGGTACAGAGAACCGCCTAGCTCCATCCTCCCTGGAACCCCCTTCAGGTACTTAAAGGCTGCTATTAAATCCCCCCTCATTCTTCTCTTCTGCAGACTAAAGAAGCCCTGTTCCCTCAGCCTCACCTCATAAGTCACGTGCCCCAAACTCCTCATCATTTAGCAAGAAGTGATGGTGGGTGAGTGCAAGGGACTTGGGGATGTGAGTAGGAGGCTGTGAGGAAAACATGTTATTCAGACTGTTGTGGGTGAACTGGCAGAATAAGAGGCTCTTAACAGACCACAGGCAGGTCCTTAACTGATCTCAGGTGCCCTAATTAACCTGGAGTAATCCCTGTTGAGCTAACAAGGGAAAAGGGACCTGCTGATCCTGGGGATGATATACCTGTCTTCTGTGGCTCTCCTGGAGCTATTTGGCTTGACTGGGTCACAGCACAGAATGCCAGATTCCTCCCATCCCCTTATCTTCCTTCCTCGCTGCACAACAAGGATACTTCTTAGCGCTTGTACAGCACCTGCAAATGGCTATTTTTATCCCCATTTTACAGATCAGGAAATTGAGTCACTGGGAAGTTAAGTCACCTCCCTGAGGTCTGTGGCCAAGTCAGGAGTAGATCTGAGTAATCATGACTTCCCCTCCAGTATGTCTTAGTGCTTCTGTTTGAGGGTTCCCACTTTGAGCTGTGTACTTTTTTTCCTACTCTTGTTAAGCAGGATTGGGCATTGGTCACTATTGAGCTGGGAGACTACTAACATCACCTATGATTTCTCTATTCTCTGCTACCTGAAATTCATTCCCCCGATTCATTATTTGGCAGAGGAATGGGGGATCAGCATTGGACACAGAAAAGGATTGGCTTTGAGAAAGGCTTTGAAGGAGGAGATTAAGGATGCATAGTAAAGAGGATGAAAGAGATCATCAGGCATTATCAGCACCAGGATAAGGTGCTGGAAAGGGAGTGTAAATGGAAACAGAACAGGTGGAATGCATGGGAACTTCTCTTCTGTCGCAACTGGAGTTGGGGAAAGTAACTTCCTTTTTTTGAATGCAAAGCAAGACTCATTTTTCTCCATGTGCATTATCCCAGTAGAAGTTTTATTCCTGAGTAGAATCTTTTTCTGAAGAAAACTGTGTAATAAAAATCTCACTGAAGGTGGATGGGAGAAGATGGTCCTACCAGCACAACCACAAAACTCCCAGCCCTGGTGTATTTCACACCTCAGTATCATGGTGGTTAACATTCTAGACATAGATGGAGAGGTGGATATTGGAAGTATCTTCTGAATAGAGTTCCTCTCCAAAGGACCAGGGGTGAAGAAGGCCTCAGACATCACATGAAGCATTCATTCAGATAGCAAAAGCTTTGTGTATGTCTACTGCCCTTGGATAAAACTTTCCTCTTGAATAGGCTGTGCTTACACCTTTTCCTCTCAGTGCAGATTCTGCTAGTATGTTCTGAACATGTTCAACATATAACGTTGATGTCAACGGTCTACAGAAAGATACAGCCCAAGAAGTGTGCCTTTCTGCTCCAGTCCTACATGCTACTTTGCCCTTGTCTTGACTTCATACTCCCTATGCTTGGGCCCAAGTGATTCCTTTGATTTAGCCTCTTCTCTGTTCTTTTCCACTGTGACATAAGGGCCACCTCTGTGTCCTCTTTCATGGTGATCCTTAGGTCTGTTCCCCTTCCCAACCCCATCCACCACTCATCCAAGTTTCCTCCTTTAAGACCCATCTCAAATATATATATACACAAAACCAGACAAACCTGTAACCCCGTAGTCATGCGCGTTCGCACAAGTGACCCACATTCATCTTATAGTCTTCGCCCTCCCACTTCCCCAACTTCTCCTTGGGTTGTCCTTGCTCCTGTGGTTTTTATCTTAGCTTAAGATTGCAAACTCTTGGGAGCAGGGATTCCAACCTCTGTTTTGTAGAGTGCCATGCACATCTATGACATTACAGAAGTTATTAGCAATAAGAACAACCAGAGGGGACAATAGAACCCTTGGCGTCTTGTAACCCTTTTCAAACTCATTGCAATATATATTCATCGTTTAGATGAATCACTGCTTGCTGTTTATATAACTACATACATTGTATGTACACACATCCACTTCTGCTTCTTTCTACAAGCAGGCCTACATTTAGTAATTCCTAGCTCTTACGTAGCGCTTTTCATCTCAAAGCATTTACAAAGGAGGTCAGTATCATTATAGAGAAACTGAGGCTCGGAGAAGTGAGTTGTCTTGCAAAAGGTCACCCATCAGGAGAGACAAGAACAGAACTCAGGTTTCTAGAATCCCAGCTTAACATTGTGTACTTTGTTTTGTGCTAACAACTTCTTTGTGTTTTTTTTAAATTCTTCCTTTTATGTCTTCCAGATATTGGAAGGTCACTGGTGGAACTGTGAGCTCCACCTAATGATGTTCATCTGGCTGCCAATGTTAATTTTCTTAAACTCCAGATTGAAGGGTCCATCCTTTGAAAGTTCCACTTATTTGTCTTTAAGGAACCACACGTTCAAACCTGTCTCAAACTTTGTGATGGGGAGAGATGTTCCCAACCTGAATCTGATCAGAATTTAGTAAACTGCACCTATCTTTATAGCGGACCCAAAATCTGATCAACCTTGAGATTTGAAATGTTTATCATCCACAGCTGGGTTTGGATCAAGACTATTTGACTGGGACAATAGCTATATTATCAGGGTATGTTCCATGGTTCCTCTGGTCTATCATAGCACAGGACACTGATACATGGGTATAGCAGTTTATAAATCAATAACCAACGGTAACAACAACAAGCACACACTTTGTTATTCCTGTCTGAAGCCCCTTTCCTTTTTAAGCATGGTAAAGTTCTTTAACTTCATGTAACACATAAGGGAAACTCCATAGAGACCCATGGATCTGTACTGAAAAGAATGAAAAGGGAAAGTCCTGAAGTATTGGGATTTTTCTACATGCCATTAATAATAATAATTCATAAATCAACCATGGCCGAGGGGTCATGTAAAAGGAGTCTGCAGCCTTTCTATAAAAGAGAGACTCCTGTGTGGGTGTGAGAACCTCTTGAAATGGAAAGGATGCTGGAAAACAAAGTAGAAGTGAATTACATTTTTTTTGGCAGAAATGAATTGACAGTTCTCCCTCCCCCCCCTCTTTAAAGAGAAATAGATGCTTTTTTGTTGGTTTTATTTAATTTTTTTAAACTTTTCGCCAGCCTCCAAAAATAAAGTGTTTGACTATCCAATCCTTTTTTTATTTCTTGTGCGTGCTACTTTTGAACTTCAGATTTCTGGCAGTTCTCGCCAGCACGGTTCTGCCTTGTCCAAGTACACTCATGTTAAAATCCAGACAGGAGAGAGACCGGATGCCGCAAGGGACGGGTAATGTGATCGAACCTTCCACCTCTCCATCATCACTTCAGATCAGCCCAGCTCAGGAGTGGCTGAATGTTGTTACCATCTGACAACAGACAGTTGGTGGTCTCAGTGCAGTCCAACCAGGGAAAGGTGACATGAAAGGATGATCTTGTGCTACACCGTGAGATTGGGATGCAAGAAAATTGGGTTTAATTCCTAGCTGTGCTGCAGACTCCCTGTGTGACCTTCAGCAAATCATTTGATCTCTCTGTGCCCCAGTTTCCCATCTGCAAAATGGTCTGCCTCCTTCCTCTGACCCTCTGTCTGTCTTGTGTAGTTACAGTTTATGCTGTAGCAGGTTTTCTCTGATTCTATACCCTGCCACACTTACCACAGTCAGGTCCGATCTTAGCTGAGACCTCTAGATTTCAGTGCAATAAAGCTTATACATACTCATGCATTATTCATTTAACTGGGACTTTTTCTGGAGAAGAATGGTTCTATCTGTACATAACTATTTTCTACTAACTGAGGTGATCAGGCACAGGCAGGGAACATATAGGTTCCAGGAAGGAATCTCCCTGACGCACTTTCTGCTCAACGTGGATAATGAGGGGTTGGGCCACTACTCATGAGATTTAACTCCAACCCTAGCTGCAAACATCACATGCAATCAGTTTTACCAGCACCTACATATTGGAAACTGAATGTCATCCATGATGTTAGACAACAGCCCACTGAAAAGAACTGTTCTTGCCAGGCACCACGGGCTTAACAAATGTACGGCACCATCATTTGCCCAACTAACCCTTAAAGATACCTTCTATTTATATAGCACTGTTCCAGTCACTTGGATCCCAGCCTGTGTATATAGGCATCACTCTGTCATCATGGGCATGCCACCAGTTTTGAGGTTGGACATAGCAGCGATGCTGGGCTGGAAACGATAAACAGCAGTTTTTAGGAAGGGAAGTGGGGGATGTGTCATCCCAGTGAAACGATGGGATTAATTTTTAGATAGACAAAGTATAAGTGATTACGCAAGGTTGGAATTTTGCTAGGACTCAGTGCTCTGGCTGTGAGATCTTTAATGACTAAGGTCAGTCTGGGCCTTGGCTCTATGTCTTGGACCAGATTTTTCAGTGGGTGTCAAGAAGCATATCTCCACTGAAGTTGATGGAGCAACACCAAATTACAGCAGGTGAGGATCTGGCCCTGCTTTCCCATCATGACCACAACTCCCTGTCCCAGTGGCTTAGAACTGACTCAGAGGGAAGATCATAACCTATGGAGTCATCAACACACCTGAATAGGCTTTCCTGGAAGTTCTCCCTTCTTGGTACTTACCAGTCCCATTGTGGCTTAGTTTATGAGATCTGCTGAGACTCATACCACAATGACCTGGCTGCATCCCAACCTGTTGCTGACATCCAGTAAAAGTAATATGACCTGCCAAAGAAAATGACCAGCTTGACTGCTGTATCATTTAACCAACATGGTCAATGACGCAATTCCATGGTCCAAGTGTCCCTAAACCTCCAACTGCCAGAAGCAGGGACTGGATGACAAGGGATTAATCACTTGATAATTGTCCTGTTCTGTTAATTTCCTCTGATATGTCTGGCATTGGCCACTGTCCGAAGACAGGATATTGGGTTAGATGGACCATTGGTCTGACCTAACATGGCTGTTCTTATATCTGCCTGCTGATACCTGGACACTCACAAAACTGACAGTGGCGGCGATCCCCTGTGGTCCAGGATGATCTCTATCACAGGTTTTCTTTTATGGGTCCTTTGGTGACTGAGAAGTCCAATCCTTGAGCCACAGACGCATTGGCAGATGTTACAGATGGTGTTGGAAGGCAGAGTTGGGCTGTATTTGCTTTATGACCGTTGTATGTCCTTTCTTTTCTGATGTTTTTCTGAAACCAAGGTGAGGCAATTTTCCTCAAAAGCAGTTGTTCTTTTTCTGGCAAGTCTTCGCCAGTTTGACCTGTCTTGAGTGACTGTCTCCCAGTGTCTGATGTCGATGCCACATCTCTTGATGTTTGTCTTTAAAGTGTCTTCAAAGCATTTTTCTAGGCCTCCCCGTTTCCTTTCTTCTTTGATGAGCTGGGCATACAGCAATTGTTTTCTTAAATGTGCATCAGACATATGCACACAGCGCCCACTCCACTTCAGCTGGTGCTGGATAATCAGGTCCTCAGCACTAAAGATGTTGTCCTCCATGAGGCACTGACATTAGTGTGGCGATCCTTCCACTCTACGTTGAGGATCTTCTGGAGAAAGTGGTGGTGCTGACGTTCCACGTTTTGCATATGTTTTCTGTAGGTCACCCACATCTCCCTGTCATAGAGGAAAGGTGGTATTACCACCGCTTTGTAAACAAAGAGTCTAGTGTGTGTTTTAATATCTTGGTTACGGAACGCCTGGCAAGAGAGTCTGCCAAAGGCAAGGCTGGTACAGTAGCTTCTGCACTGAATTTTGACATCTACGTTTGCCCTCAGTGAGAGATGGCTACCAAGGTAGGCAAAGTGTTTTACATTTTCCAGTTCCTCTCTGTCAGTGTAGATCTTCCTTGCTTGGTCTGATGACTGACAAGGAGCAGACTGGTGGAGGAACTTTCTTTTGCCGATGTTCAAAGTTAGCCCTCGGCTTCTGTAAGCTTCAGAAAAGTAATGAAGGGCTGTTTGTAAATTTTCCAACGAGTGTACAACTACAGCACAATCAACTGCAGATTCAATCAACTAATATTGCAGATGTTATTTATTTCTGGCTCAGAGGCGAGAGAGGTTGAAGAGGTTGCTGTTGGTCCGAAATCGGATGCCAATGCCTAGGGGCAGACGGTCTTGGATTAGTGTTTTCATAGCCGGTAGGAAAATGGGGAAGAGAGTGGGTGTGAGCACACAAACGTGCGTTACTCCAGTTCGGATGGCAAAGGGCTCAGAGGTAGAGTTTATGCACAGGATGGGGGCAATGATCTGGTCATGGAGGAGTCTTACAGTGGTGAGACATTTACTTGGGCAGCCAAACTTTGACATGATTTTCCACAGAGCCTCACGGTTGGCAGAATCGAAGGTTTCAGTCAGATCAATAAAGGCCATATGCAGCTCCTGATGTTGTTCTTGGCATTTTTCCTGGATCCACCCAGCTGCAAAACTCATGGTGGCGGAGACTCATGATGGTCTGAAGCCACATTGAGACTGGGAGTTTTTTGCAAGAGGAAGCAGATGATTCAGTAATATTCTAGCTAGAATCTTCCCAGTGATGGAGAGAAGGGCATTGCCTTGGTAGTTACCACAGTGAGTCCTATCTCCCTTTCTAAAAACGGTGATGATTTCAGTGTTGCATAAGTCAGCGGGGATTTCTTCAGTGCGCCAGATTTTGAGAAACAGCAAGTGGGGCTTGTTTGTCAATGTTTCTTCCCCCACTTTCAGTCCTTCAGCTCTCATGCAGTCAGGATCTGATTGTTCTTCATTTACTTCATCGCGTTACAGACCTCCTCAAGTGTTGGTGGGTTGGCGAGAGTTTCTCAGCCTGGGTGCCGAGGGATGGAATCAATGGTATCGTTAATCACGGTTGATTCTTGATTTAGAAGCTTTTGGTAGTGTTCCTTCTGGGTCTCTTTGATGGATTCATTGTCTTTAAGAAGGGTGCTACCATCTTCTGATCTCAGAGGTGTGAGGTTAAATGAGCTTGGTTTGAACAAGGCCATTGTCTCAAAGAAAAAACTCCTTCATATCATGTCTGTCAGCAAATGCTTGAATTTCTTTTGCTTTGTCTTCCCACCATTTGTTTTTAATTTTTCGGATTCTCCTTTGAACCTCAGCTTTGATCTGATGGAAAGAGCTCTACTTCGGGCTAGATTATGGGCTGTTCTGCCAGTCACAGAAAACTTTTCTTTTCTAGTCCAAGAGGCATTACACTGTGCATCACCATACCTAAGTAGTCCACGTTTTCCTTACTCTTAGGGACCAGATCCTCAGCTGCTGTCAATCCGTACTGCTGCAGTGGAGCTGTGCCTATTTACACCAGTGGGGGAACTGGCCCTAGACTTCATTACACCTCTCAATGTGGAAGGGTGGTCCAGTGGTCTCTCCATACCCGAGTTCTGCATCAGTAACATGGGGATAATTGTACTTGCCTGTCTTATAAGGGTGTTGTCAGGATAAATACATTAAAGATTGTGAAGTGCTCAGATACTACGGTGTTGGGGGGCCAGATAAGCACAATAGAAGCAGAAATAAAAAAATCGGAGGGACCTTTGTCAAGCCTGTATCTTGGCAGCGAGCTCCATAGCAGCACATCATTTGAAATGGCGGAGTTGCCCTCACCTGCTAAAAGCTAGCATCGGAGAGATGTCTCTCACATACACACACACAATCTTTTTCCAGTTTGCCAAATCTTTTATATTTCCTCATGCTGCTCTCGGACCGCTCTCAGGCATTCTTCCCAATCTTGCACTGAAGCTTCTATATTTGCTGTCAGCCTGTGCCAAGATTAGCATTGCTGCTAGATGGAAAAATATCCATCAACCGGATATAAAAGAATGGTGTGAGGACATAGAGCTATGTCAAAGGAGCATGAATATAACTTGCATGTGTAGGGGAAACTGGCATATTTTATTTTTCCATCTGGCACTCTCTCTCAGATTATCGTAGCTACAACATAATGCTTGGGATCCTTCTAATATTCCTGACTATGTTCAAATTGTTTTCACAGGCTGCTTTTGGTAATGATGGGCCAACTTCTAAAAGGTCTGGAGTTTGGGTTCGCTTCAGATAAACATGCAGAGCTTTAGACGCTTATTGCAGCACCGGCATCTGATCCAAACTCTATGAGCTGTATTTAGAGCTGGCCTCTCAACAAGTGAATGAAACCTGCTTAAACTCCCTTAGATGCAGCAGGCCAAATTCATACAGGATATGTAAGGGTAGGAAAATCCCACCCTAGGAAGTGAGCGTGTGTCTAGCTGAACAGGTCGGAGTCTACAGACAGTCCACGCTTGCACAACATATATATATATTTCCCCTGCTAAATTAGCCACTAAAGGCACCAAGCCTGGCCTGGTAAATGTGAGGCGTTCTGTCACTGCTCTCAGCCTCGCGGAGAAATCCCCTCTCAAACTGAATTCCAGCATCTTGGGATCCAGAAGGGCAAAGGCAGCAGAAAAATTGGGATGTCAGGAAAACTCTTGGAACATTCAGAACCTTCCGGAAGGGTTTGGTGCATGTTTTTCACTCTTATAAATGGGGGATGTTGGGGGGGGGAGGAAGCGCCTTATTTTCCCCAATTCCCACATTCTTACTAGACAGTCCCTTTCATTCTGCAGTCACAGGAGCACCACATCAAGTCCTACGTTTAAATTTCCTTATTTTCTGACCCCAGACTCAGAGTGCGGAGAGCCACAGAACCACCACCTTTGAAGATCCCCCACCAGAACTGTTCCTCAACTGAGATTGCCATCTTGCCACCCCCTCAAACTTCCCTTTCACCATATGGCTGAACCAGATCCACAAACGATCAGAGGAGCAAGGCCTACCTTAGTGGCACAGGAGGAGAGACGAATCTGCGGCAGCCACGTCTGAAGATGGGACATTGGTGATGTCGAGAGGATCAGGCCTGCATCCTGTGGCAGACTGAACACAGTTGTGAGGATGATGACGAGAGTTTTGCTGTGTCACAAAATTGCAATAAAATGTGATTTACAAAAAAGGGTTCAGCACCCAGCAGCTCCCATTGAGCATTTTGGAAAATCTGGCTTCTCCGTTTAAATGGCGCCTGTGGAGCTCTGTTGGTTCAGCCCACGACCTTTTAAAAGAGACAAACGTTAAGGCATGTTTATAAGTGTGATGGCAGCAAATCTGTCTAAACCATCATGGTTTGTATTAATAATATGAGCAAAGTTAGGATAACTGTTGGTCAGTCTCAAAGAATATTTCTCCCTGGTAACTGCTGTTTTCCACAAAAATTTCTGTTCACACATTATATAGGTTTCCAGATCCTGTGTGGTTAATATTCTTATAGTGTAATAGATGGAGCTGGGTGGGAAATGGTTTTCCTATTCCAGGAAAAAAAATTAGAGTTCAATATTTTTTTCCATCTTAAAATCAAGAAGAAAAGTCAAAGTCTTGAAAATTTTCATGAACCAAAAATTATTTTGGTTCAGGTTAATCAGTTTTGTTTAGATTTTGACCTTCCTTTCTTTCTTTGCCTGTTTTTAAGTCTAATTAGCTTAAATTTAGAAATAAGAAATCATTTGGTATCAGACAATCTGATTTATTTTTTCAAAAATGTCAAAAGGAAAGATTTAGCCAATTTCTAACCTTTTCTCTTAAAAAATGTTTGGAGTCAGGAGATGTGTCAGAATTGACCCAGCTTTGAAAACTGTTTTGGTTTTGGTGACAGGATTTTTTGAAGAAAAAACATTTAATTGAGAAAGTCCCTGTCCAGCACTAATAATAGCAGTGTACAGATCCCACTGACAGAAAGAGTGTTGTCTAGGAGTCTGATCACCGAGCCAAACAGCCAGGATCCTTGATTTCTAACCTCAGTCTGCCACTGCCTTAGAGCTGCCTGGTTTGGACAATTTGATCAACAGAGTCCAAACCCACTATTCTTACTATTACTAGTATTACAGTTGTGCCAAGAGGCCTGCATGGAGATCTGGCTCCCCTTGTGCTAGGTGCTGTACTAACACATAGTGAGAGACGGGCTCTGCCAGAGTAGCTCACAATCTAAATAGACAAGAGAGAAAAAGGGCAGGGAGGGGAAACAGGCACAAAGCGGTGCAGGACTTGCCCAAGGTCACACAGGTGGTTAGTTGCAGAGCTAGGGTTAAACATCCAGATTTCCTGACACTGGTCCTATACCTTATGGACCATTCCCACACCCTATACACTAGTTACATTTGGCACCCTCTGACGACATCATACAGGACACAAAGTACATCAAGAAGGCTGGAACTGGCCCGTGGGCCGTTTGTTGGACGCTCCTGAACCGGATCATGCTTGGTTCCTCTGGAAGTCAATCTGCATCGGAAATATAGCAACGCAATGAGCTGTGGTTTCAGCAGTGCGAGAAGCATCCTGACAGGCTCACGGGGTCTTCCCCACTGGAAGCCTGGAGCTATCAGGGCTCCAGCTATCAGGGCTGAGCCGGTACATCCATTGATGAGCACCACCCAGCATTGCAGTACAGAAGCATTTCACTGTGTCCTTGGCTCAACTATAGAGTAACTTGTTTGCTTTCTTTCTAGGGGAACCTTAATGGGCAAGGATGTTCCAGATGGCAAACAGCCGCCGGTCATCAGGATTCATAGTCAAACACACAGAGTGAAGCTTTGGGACTAATACTGCACAAATGGTCCATTAACACCGAGGCAAACAGAATCGAACCAGTGTTCAGTGTGACCAAGTCTGAACCTTATTACCTTACTGGGAATTCGGCTTGTGTTACCCAGAATGCTCCCTCCTGCAACTTTGCCTTGAAAAACAATCTGCTTTGGAGCTCAGCGTAACTTAAAGTGACTGCGTTATTAGGATTTAAATTTGAACTTCAACATTTGGAAGCCATTATTTAATCATTAATTTCCTCCAGTTTCTCCCAACGAGCTTTACTGCTTCATGCTAGATCTCTGGGCGCTGTGGTCCCAGCCTCACTTTTATACAACAGTTTGTACTTCAGCAATTGCAGTGTTCCATCATTCTTTCCTACAGCAAAAGCCTGTGTTATTTTAACCACTGATCCAGTGATGTGCCTCAGCTTCAGAGGGCAAAAAATAGACAATTCTTCCCCCCTCATAGGTCTCTCCCATAGATCATCCTAAGTTTGGTCTCTTACAATCCCTTAAAGGGAAAAGGGACACTGTTAAAATGACCTTCTGGGGCTCCACGTTTCGTATCGGATTCCCTCAGCTTATGAACTGAGAACTGATTTTTTGTTTTCCCTGACTGCCATCGTGGCGGAACTGAGCCTTGGATCTGAAAGTCAAGCTGCTTCTTCCTGGTTCTTTCAACCATAGTGCTTCTGCAGTAAGGTCTTCGTTGTCAATTTAGCTGGCAGTGGCTGAAGCAAAAAAAATTGTTCTCCCATCTCAGTTTTGACTCTGCTGTACTAAGATTACTAAAAAGCTTGCCTTTTTCAATAAACGAAGCAGACAGGGTGCAAAGATATGCAGGGAGCAGTGTTGTATAAGAAGATGCCATTTTCACATACATGCTTTTCTGATCGTACCTATCTCGCCCAGGTTTTTATACCCTTCCTAACATCAGAATAGTATCGGGGTCCCATGAGTGGTCCCAGTGAAGTCAATGGGTCAGAACCCCAACTGGTGTAAATTAGCATAACTCCAATGAAACCAGTGTGCTAGGACAGTGGGGGGCCGTTTAAAACTTTAAGATCGATAAGAGCTATGCCCCAGCTGAAGATCTGGAACAATTAGGCCACTCATGGATTAATGAGTTTCTCAGCGTGGGCCAGGGTGTCAGCATCTGGCCCTAAATGAATGGAACTAAAGGGCAGAAGAGAACAAACCAACATCGAGAGAACAGCAACGTGCAGCGATAGAATGCGTAAGAAGGACTGCCTGTGCATGAAAGTGAAGAAGTATGAATGGTAATTCAGTGCTGGTTGCCAAGTTACTGTACTCAAGGCCTGAGCTGGGTTGTATTTTGAACAAATGTGCTTTGCATTTAGAATAGAAATCTATAAGAATGATCCCTTCCCCTGGATCCAGATGGTTGGGATGAAAGGCGCCATATAAATGTGAGTTGTTGTTATTATCGTCATCAAAGGATGCCAAAGAGCTTTGCAAGCGACATGGACAGGAGTCACTGGAAAGCATCGGCTGGCTAAAGATACACAACTGTGGAAGACAGAGAGTGGAGAGGGATCTGCTTCCTGACTCAAAAGGCAGGGTGAATGAAAGCTAGAATTTCAGATTCCTGTGCTGGAATCTGGCCAGGTCCGGTGCTCTGCCAAGAAGTGCCATGGGCATGCCAATGATCACAAGAGATTGGAATTTGGATTTAAATCGCATCCCAAAAGATCTATGGGTCACAGGGATCACTGGGCCGCTTGTTTAAAAGTCCCAACCCTTTTGACGTGATGACACGTGCCAATTTAGTCACGTTGCTCTCTCCTTTAAGAGGCATTGGCAGCTTGTGCTTAATGTGTCGGACCAAGCACATCGTTCATGAGCCCGCGTTCAGAATGGAACTGAGCGACTCCGGTGATCTGGGTTCTTCCCTTGGCTCTGCCGCAGACCTGCTGTGTAGCCTCGGGCTGTTATTTTCTCTCTCTGCACCTTCTGTAACACAAGGATAGGGCTCCTTCCCCCGCATAGGAAGGGGCAAAGAATGGCTAATTTCTTTCCCTCTTTGCTATCCGGTGGCTCAGACACTGGAGTGTGGAGAGCTCTTAGAGGTAACGTGGGGACCTGGTGTTTCTTTGCTGGCAATAGAGACCAACAGATGGGTGGTTCATTTAAGAGAGCGAACAGAGGGGTTAAGAAGCTGTTGGGCCGAGCTCACAGCAGCCCCGAAGGACCCAGGTCATGCTTCACAACATCCTTCAGTGCCTGGGTTCTCATTGTGGGTCTCCCAGGCAGAACAAGTCCAACCTTGCCTGCAGTAGCTGTAAGACTGGCTCTGATTGCGGCCGAGGTGCCAGAGCCACAACCAGGTGTGAGCTCGTTAACTGAGGATAGCATCTGAGAACAATGTAACCATGCAAATCCATGGGCAAAGTTCAAGTGGCAGGAAGTAGAAGCTAAATTTTTCCACTCCATGCAATGGTGTAGCGGTAACAGGGGAAACCGAGAACATGATTGAATATAGAAGTGTTAGACCATTGAAGGGCAAGCTTCAAATGACCTTACAGAGTTCACATGAAAGGGTGTGAACAAGAGTTTGATACTCTGCTGGCACTAGGTAAACAGGGCAGTTGAATTTAAATCATGTTTAGATTAAAGAAGACTGAGCATAAAAAATATTTGCATTTGAGCTTTACAGTACAATTAAGAACAGTTTAAGCTTTCAGTTCTAGTGGCTCCCACTCAGGTCTGTGGTTAACCAACTGCTGAAGATATATTCCTATTAACTTCTACTGGGAATGCCATCTCTGTTTAGTTGTAGAATTATACCTTCCTCTAAACAGCCCCCTTATCTTACAATCTGCAAATTGCAGGGTCTCCCGCAAAAGGAAATCTTTTATTAAGCATTATATTTTTCTTTGCTGCAGGCAGGCAGACTAAATAAACTCCAGCTTAGACTTTGCACTGTCTCTAAGTTGGCCATATCCAAGAAACACAGACAATGCTGGTTTGCAAGAATGAAAGAATTTTAATAAAAACAAGCCATTCAAAACCCTTGTCAACTCCTTCTGCTGGATTGTTATAAAGAATTTATTTCATTACTATAAGTGCTGTTGACTTAGTGTTAGTTTCAGCACTTGAATTCTTGGATAGCCTGAATAAAATTCTGATTTCCAAGATAAATATATTATGCAAAGTATGACCTTCATTCTTTCGCCGATGTCTGCCGACTCCAACTGCTTCCTCATTCAAAGGGGCTTTCTGAGTTGTGCTCAGGCAAAGTTTATTTTGGTTTTCCTTCAATAAGACATCGCAAGAAAGGAAGACTATGCAAAAAGCGGGAGTCCACTTATGCTGAACTCATATATGGCGAAATTCCGGCACTAGTAGAGCGAAACTCTTAAAGTGCTTTCACGTATCTGCATGGACTTTCACACTTCTTTATAGCAAAGGGTCACTCTGCTTTATTGGGAAACGTCACTCCACTGACTCGGGTTCCACTGTGCAAATCCCCTCAAAATGTAGCCATTATCACCTACCAGAAAAGTGATAATTCCAAAGACGATCATTCCTTCCTCTGGATTAGCAGAGAGAAGGCGAAGAAGGGGAGTTGCCACTCTCCTTTGCGGGGATGAATCCTTGACTCCTGATCCTGCCCCCAGTTGAACCAAAGAGAAGCCAGGCGGGTCTTATTCCAACTATTCCCCATTGAGAAGCTGCAGAACTGCCAGCATCTCTTGCAGATGGTGTTGGGGGAATATAGATCCCTGAAATGTGAGAGGACTTTCAGAGCCGTAACCCATATCACGTGACGAGGCCCTGCAAATAAAAACTAGGGTCTTACCAGCCAGCGACCACCGTACAACTGTCCCTGATACCAGGGCAGGGATTCAGCCCTGCCTCCGCAGCAAGGGTGCCTACCACACCAGCACTTCGAGCCCAACCTGAGTTTTTGTCCATGGTCTCACCCCTGAGCCGTGACCAAGCCTAACGTTATTTAGCTTGTGTAGAACAAAGCACCATGGAGGCAGGGTCCGTCAAACTTGCTTTTCTTTTTAAGTTGTTTGCTCGGGGGATTCTGTTCATTTTACACTCCGGACATCTCAGAGAGGTTCACGTTCTTCTGCTGCCCACAAAGGTCAGGGAACTCTCACCTTTAAGACTTGCTATTCAGAGGCAGTCTCCCCAACGGAGAAGACAGGCAAAGAAGGGGGAGGAAGGAGTTAATAATAATTACTTCTTATATTACTAGGCCACTTTTAAGTATGAGTTAAGTGAGGCCCAAGTTTTCAGAGCAGCTCCACATGTTGGGTCTTGATCTTGACTGCAAGCTGAATTCTTAAATCTGGCCCCATTCAAATTACCCGAGGTCCCACACCAAATCCATGTCGGAGCCAAGGACCAAACCCAGGTGTGTGCTAAGTCACAGTCCAGTGCCTTGATCACAAAGCCCTTCTTCATTATTGATCTTTTACGCTTTATCTTCCGTGACTCAAGGCCTCCCCAGGAAAACGTTTCCAACCTCCACGCACCACCTAGACGCCTCTTTCTAGCACCTGCTCCTTGGAGCCCCCTTTTCTCTTTCCCCGCCAGTATTGTGTAGACTGCCCCCTGACGGAACAGAGTCTGAAGTCTCAGCTGTCTAGCTCCAGAATTTATTTTAAAGGAGGGGTGGGTGCAAGGGCAGGGGTGGAAGTGGAAGTAGAACTTCAGCAGCAGCTTCTCATCTCCAACCGTTTCTTTGCAGGAAACAGGCTTCTCAACAGAACCTCTCCGAGCTCTCCCACTTGAGTGAGAGAAGGCTGGCTAGTTTTGCTCCCAGCTTCCTTTTCATTGCTCGACTCCCTGTGCCACCTCTGGAATGGAGCGCCGAGCAGTTCACTTTGCAAGCTGATACCCCCACCAGGCAGGCTATCCTGTCCCCACACTGCGGGGCCCAGCTGTTCAAAGCTGTGTGCCTTCGGACTGCAGATTTGGAGGCACTCTTCCGAGCTGGGTGTTTAAAGAAACCTGCCATTGTCTGCCACCGACCCTCCTCTGTGCCATTTCTATTAGACACCCGTGCCCTGTTCACTGCGTGTAGCTGTCACTTTCCATGCCAGTGGGTCTTAATGCACTTTCCAAGCCTACTGATGTACCAAGCAAATAGTGAGATTGCTCTACCCATCTCCTGAAATGCAGCTGCCTCTTATCTGGAAAGGGCACAGCAATACCGCCCATGAGTTGAGCAGAGGAAGGGAAGAGGATGAAGAAGTATGTCCAGTGTAAATCACAGTAAAAATAAATGTGGGCAGGCTGACTATGAATCAGAATTTGGTCAGGAAACCAGCAAACACCCTACTGCTATAAAAATAACAACAGGAGAACTTCAATGACTGGAGTGGGCAGTGTCTCACCGCAAAGGAAGCCCACAGCATAGGAAGAGAGCTTTGCAGTGAATCATAAGCACTGCTTTCTGGAGCACCTCTGATGCTTAGAGGGTTTCCATGCATTTAATACTGCTCAGCATGGGACAGCACAAGGGATAGCTCCAAGCAACATGCAGTTGGTTGCCTTTCATGCCAGTTATATGTTTCAATGAGTAGATTCATCATGACAGATCTTCAGCCTGTCTGTTTGCAATGGCGTTGGGGCTTCACCATGGCGCTATGACAGAGACTTACATGGATGTGGTCTGGATACTACGTCCTCATATCAAGATGTAATGTCATGACAGGAGGAGATGGTATCGAAAGGCACAATGATGCCATGTCATAGTGCCGCAACCCTGGGTTGTGACATAAAACCAGTGTCACTGGGTCTGAAAATCAGTAATGCATCTCCCTTCATTTTGAAGCACAGTCTCCTCAAAATGAGACGTGAAGCATTCACTAGTTCAGCGGTTCCCAACCTGTGGTCTACTACAGGGGGTCTGCGGAAAAGAAAAATAATAACATCCTCACCAAGGAAACATACAATTTCAAATAAAAATGGAGTGTAAAAAACAACTAGTTGCATGTGGTGGTCTGCAAAATATTTGGAGGTTGAAAAGAGGTCCGCACTCTCAAAAAGGTTGGGAACCACTGCACTAAATCCTTTGTTTCTGCAGGGCTTTGTCTTGTCTGCCTTTAAATAGCCCAAGCAATGGGCTGCCCACCACTTTCTGTTCCACACTAATAGATTGGCAGGAAATGTTTCCTAGTCTTTCCATTGCTCAATTCCATCCTGTTAATCCTGGTTTTAACCCCTTGGACCAATCTCAACAATTCCATGCTTGGTGTGTCAACGCCCTTTTAAAATTTGCACATGGTTATTGCTTTGGCATCTCCTGTTCTCATTTCCGCCTGGGCAATTGTTCCTTTCTCTGCATTTCTCACAGCGTTTTATGAGCTGAATGGAGGCAAATGCTGGCAGGAGAAGCCAGCCTGTTTCTGAACCTCTTTTGCTACAGTCCTTGTTCTTTGAGTAAATTATGGGGTGAAATTTTTATGCGACAATTGGCCACGATTTTCAAAAGTGATTTATCAATTTTTAGGTGCCCAATTTGAGGCAACTTAAAAGGTTGTGATTTTTAGAAAGTGCTGACCACCCACTCTCTAAAACGCCTTTAAGATGTCTCAAGCTGGGCATCCAAAACCTGGTGCACCCAAAAATCACTGGCTACTTTTGACAAGCTTGGCCAACATCCTTATTTAACACATCCAATGACAATAAACCAAAGGCCAGCTCGTAGGAGATAAGACTTAGTTTTTCCTTTAATAGAGCAAAAGCCCCAGCCTGTCACAGAAGGGCACAGGATTTGCTGGAAATATCATTGTTTGAGTGGGATATAGAACCAAACAGCTGACCACTTGTTGCCATTTCAATCTGATGGCACTTAAATGCCAACTTTGTCCAGCATTTCACTGCTGGTCATTGTACCAGAAATATCAAACTGGCGATTTTGCCCATTGTAGATAAATGGATTTCCTATACCTTGGCGTTCCATTGCCTTATATATTTCACATTAGAATAAACCTGCATGTGTGTAGATCTTGAGTAGGTAAATAATTGGGGCTTCTACCTAACGTCCAGATAACTGAGATGCTTTGAAAATGAGGGCCAAGATGGTGCCTCTTGCAGGAATTTTTGGGGTTTCCATCACATTTGGACCAGTAGCACCAATTGCGTATGTAGTTCAATCTGATACGAAAGAAAGGCTTTTACAAGAGAAAGATGGGTCCAGTGACTGGGGCACTAGCCTAGTATTTGGAAAATCTGGACTCAGATCCCTGCTGTTCCACAGACTTTTTGTGTGAGGATGCACAAGTCATTGAGGGCATGTCTACATGGTCTGATCATGCGTAGAGTAGAGGAGCCCAAGATACACTAGAAGAAAACAGAGTAGGGGATAATCCAGCACTGGCCAAGGAAGGGAATAGGTAACAGCCTCATGGATTTTTCATTCCCATTTCCCATCGTGCCTTGCAGTGCAGCCGTAGCCACAGTCATGGCGGCTGCTGGAATGGAATTCACACTCTGAGGTGCCCAGGCAGTGAAGGACATGTTAGGGGGACTCCCAGGTCTGCCAGCCAGCTCTGCCAAAGGGACCAGAGGTCCCCAGTGACAGTGACGTGCAGGTGTGTAAGATGTGGTCCAGGTGTATGATTCCCATGAAGTTGTAAAGTGTTCTCAGAGACGCCCAGGAACTGGAGATGGAAAAGACCTCGTACGGCAAGTCAGCTGGTCTGGTCCCTGGCCCCAAACACTGCAGGATTGTTCCGTGCCGCGTAATCTCAAGGGCATTTCAGAAGGATTCCAGCAGGAATTTGGCAGGCCCTTCCATGGCCGAACACCTCTTGCTTCTAGGAGCATTTTCATGAAAGTCATCCCATGCTTTCCTCCCCTTTGTTTCCTTCCATGACCTTCCCCAGCGGACAGACCCTCCTCCTTGTTGGTATTGAGACTGGTCCAATTCTAATACATGGTCTCACCGCGTCCCCCGCTGAGGGCCAGACGGTGGCCGGCCTTGGCCAGGAGAGAAATGAGGAGAGGGTAGACGGAGCCTTACTTTCCCTTTCCACTTCCTTGCAATGCCAGGCAGGGTGCTGGCCGCAGTCACAAGCACAGTGGTTGCCAAGAAGGGCTGCTCAGGATTCTTGTTCCCATGCATTAGTGTCTCCGAGGGACGCAAGGCAAAGAGGACGATACTCCTGCCACTCGCTCCACCCACCAGAGCTCCACAGCCCTTGCGGGGGACAGAGAATGCACTTCCCTAGTGGGAAAGGATGGCCTTGGGGTTAAGACCTGGGCAGAGACGCTGGCAACACGGGTTTCCATTCCTGGCTCTGATTCAGGCTTCTGGTGTGACCTTGTGCAAATTGCTGAATCTCTCTGTGCCTCCGCTGCCCCTGTGTAAAAAGGGGCGACCGCACGTCCCTGTCTATTTAGGCTGCAAGCTCTTCAGGGCAGGGGACTGTCTCTCACTACGTGTCTGCACCATCCCTCGAGGACCGGATCTTGCTTGGAGTCTGCAGATGCTCCTCTAATACCACTGATAATGGCTGGCACATCAGCTGTGACGGCGCAGGAGTGAGAGGAAGGATGGTCCAATGGTTAGGGACTTAACCTAGCACTTGGGAGACCACTAAAGACTGGGAGGGGCTCAGATACTATGGTAATGGGGGCCAGACAAGTACCTTAGCGCAGGGAAACCTCATGATTTTCCCTCCAGAGAGCGGTCACTCAATGGCACTGTCCAGACCTATGGCCTTTTATTGCTCTCCAGCAGTCCCTCCTGCCCCTCAATTGTTTCCTTTGTGGATCTTCTAAATTGCCTCCCCTTTAACATTCCTCTGGGGTTGGGAGATGCCTCATGGCTTCCTAAGGGCCATCCCAGCAGGGCAGCACAGAATTGGGACCGTCACCTATCCCAGTGCCACGTGTGTGTGTCAGGCTGCCTCAGCTCAAATCGTTGCACTTATGCTATCATAAGCAGCTGGTGCCGACCACCACCCCTCTAGCACTGGGGTACTTCCTCTGTGCCAAAAGTGCGAGGGGTATCATGGGAGAATGACTCTGCTGTTGGCTGGATGTTCTCTGGCACATTCTGGCGTGCTGCTGAATGGATCAGCTGGACCCAGAATACATCTAACCCAGAGGCTACATCTAACGCTCATTAGGTCCCAGTGGGTTGCAACACCAGTACAAACGGGTCACCTCCAGGGCTAGTGGAGAAAGAGTTCATTACAAATGTTACAGGCTGAGAGTTTCAGAGCCGTGTGCGTGATTCAGACATCAGATTTCCATTCAGTTTCATAGGAGGTGAGCGTCCGAATTCCTTTGGCAGCTTTGAAAATCTCAGTCCGAGGATATGTCCCCTTGCAGCCAGGGGACTGAACGCCCGCTCATGTAGTTGTGCCCACGCTTGCTGTACTCTAGCTAGCTCACTGCAAATAGAAGGGAGGATGCCATGGCAGGAGCGTTGCTGCACAAAGCTGCTGGCCCACCCTCCTCGGCCTATGTGCTTGCTTGGATACGAAGCTGCTATTCACCCTCCCCTCCCCACTGCAACACAGACATACTTTAGAGTGCAGAACCGTTCTCCACTGATGACCTGGGGCACGTGCGTCTCAGAGCATGGACTGGGTTTTCAAGCTGGGCCAAATGAGCTGAGGAGGCTGTTTTCTTTTCAAAGAAAAGCCAGCTCCACAGGTTTGCAGATAACATTGCAGAACCCTGGCGCGTGAGGGGACTGCATGGAGCCCTGCCCTGTGTGTTCGCTCGCTGTGCATGTGAGTGGGCGGAAACAAAAATAGACAAGCGCTAAGGAGGAATAAACCATAAACAATGCTTAAAACAACACTCAACAACAGCACGGTCTTGCCGTCAGGCCACCGCAGGGGACAGGATGAGAAAAAGCCTGCTGAGACACAGGCCAGAGAAGACAGCAATGACGCTGGTTTGCCGGGAGAAGCAATTTGAGGAATGGATGAGAGCTGGGGTGATGCAGCCATGGAAGGAGCACACCTTCCCCTGGCCAAGAAGTTCAAACAAAATGTTTTCCCACAAGAAAAGCTCGTTTTTTGGTGGAATTTTTTGGTCAGGAAAAGAAAACAAACCCAGACATTGGGTTTCAAGCAGACACTGATCTTTCCATCTGACTGAGCCTCCATGGTGCCTCAAGGGAGGTGTAGTTCCATGTCCCCCCACCCCCGACCCCGTCCACAGAGTCCTGCTGCTTGGATGTATACCACCTTCCATGATCCACCAGAATCTTTCCTACGGCTGAGGCATGATGGCCTCTCAGTCCACGAGGCCCCACCACAGCAGCTCTGCCGCAGAGAAAGATGGCAAATGCATCCTGGGAGATGGCGTCTGGCTGGGAAAATGGCCCATGGGGAAAATGAGGGCAGCCAGGATGTAGCATGATAGCTCCCATGAGATATTAGAGCACAGAGGCTGTGGAGGCAGACAGCGCTTAATGTGGACTTCTCTCTCATATCCTGGGACCAACACGGCTACAACAAACCTGCAACTGGCTTGAAGTTCAGACATTCTGACCGGAAACACTTCAGACTCTCTCATTCTGCAAAATAAATACATAAATAAATAAGGCTTTGCTATTTCGACTTTTCATCCTGAGAAGCGTGGAACGATCACACTTTCCTGACCAGTTCTACTCAGTGTCTAGGAGAGGTTGGAGAGGACTACAAATACAACTCTGTCCTCATGTGCTGTGTCCCGACTTTTCCAGGCCTGGACCCTCCTACAGCTTTACAGATGCATTAAATAACCTGAATCCAGAGCTGGAAAAGTACTATTGGGTCATCCAACCCATCTTGTTTCCAGTGCAGGCCTGTTTCTTATATTTTAATATTCTATCCAATCTAGTTTTAATTGTTCCAAGCACTGGGGCTCCCCCATTAGGGAGGCTATTCCACAGCTTAACAGCTCACTGCCAGGAAGTGCTTGTTACTCAGCTTCAGTTTTCAAGTGCTTTCGTTTCATCCCCACTCCCTCTCTCTTAATATTTGTTCAGCTATTATAGCAAAAACAGAGGTTACACTGACAGAACATTAATTACCACAAGCGTTCTTTTTTTGTTTGAAACCTTTGGTCTCATAGTCACCTTTCCCCATCTTATGAGCCTGGCCCAGTTACCCATGGCTGATCAGAAATAATTGGCGGTGGTACATCAAGTTTACTCACTACTTTGCAGACTACGCCAAGATTCAGATTATCTAGGACTGGCTGATTTGCATTTGATCCCATTTCCTAGTACTCCTCTACCTGCTTTGCAGCAATCCTTCTTTTTACAGGTTTCTCCCTACTTCACAATTGTTCAAATAGTTTGTCTGAATTCTTTCTTGCTGATGAAATATTATAAAAGGGACTCTCTCAGCTGTTGGAGTAATTCACGTCTTTCCTCCCTCCCACCTCCTTTGCCCCTGATAAATTGGTAAAGGCACATTTTTTATTCTCCTTATCCACTAACTCAGCCTGCTTTTTTGCTGCCTTTTTTCCCCCTTACAGTCTCTGAGTGTTTTTATTTGATTGCTTCCCACTTCATTCTTTCCAGTCTTTCTTCCACCCACAAGTGTTTTGGCACTGCCTCTTGCTGTCCCATTAGTCACTTAATTCCTTGCAATTCTCTTTCCGAGGTGTTTGTCGCATTTCAATCATAGATTTCCCCACTGGTGCACATCAGTATATCCTGCTATCGTCCCTAAGTCGATAGATTCTTTGCTTTCCATAAATCAAATACTGCTCCAGCCTGAGAAACCACTTTGCTGGTTCAAGTACTTAGTGGTCACTGCTGCCAAGTACTGGCTGATTTTCTCACTCTCAGACCATTCTTTCTTATCAGTAAATGGAAGAACCAGAAAGGCTTCCCTTTATCCAGTGCCGTACTTATCTTCCATCTAGCTCTGTATTTATAATGCTACCCATCAATGGAATATCCGAGCACAGTCCCGAATATACACCGACTAACCCATAAACACATGCAGGCCATTTTTCCTCCTTGTTTCCCCCAGAGAGGGTAGACCAGAAAATGGAACAGTGGCTTTTTTGGTGAGTACAGTATACTGTGGTTTGTGGTGTTTGGAAAGTTTCCCATTCCTAGTTTAGGTATTCTTTACCAGGTGTCAATGCAGTATCTCCTTTGCTCTTTTGTCTTTAGAATTTCACCACCGTACACGGTTGGGATTTGAGCACCAAGGGTTAAAACATATTCTTATGGCTTTATTCTTATTTATACCCTGAGGCCCTTTCACAACACCACTCCAACAGTGCAAAGAGGCCTTTGGGTAGCGGTGAATCAGGAACAGTGCCACTTCTCCACTTGTTCCAAGTCTGTCCTGACCAGTAGCCCCTCCTGTTTCAGTCCTGGGCCCCCCAAAAAAACTCCCTCAGGGGGCTTCAACTCTCTGTCTCTCCCATGTTGTGCCAGCCAGTTGTATGCAACTTTGTGTGACTTTATTGTGATGTAGACACAAGCAGAGAAGGTGTGACTCATTACTGTGTGCAACTGCCATTTGCTGGGCTGGGTTACAAAGCCTTTGCTCCTGCTGAATAGTACCTGACTCCATAACAGGTGAAATCAGTGGGATGGCTCATGGAGCAAGGGGCACCCCAACATGCGTCAGAGCAGCAGCATTTGGCTCTGACTCCAGGAGTAAACTTCTTGGTGGCATCGCAGAGAGACTGGACCCTCAGCAGGGTTAATATGAAGAAATGGTTATGGGTCAGCGTAGGAGAATTCATTTAAAAAAAAAAAAGAATTTTGACTGATAATGGCCATGTTTTGGTTTCAGGCATTTTTGAAAATCATCAATTTAAATTTTCACTGTTGCAGGAACCTGGAGGAGGGAAGGTCAGACGCTAGTTATCTAATGACCGTAGATGTGGATTTTAAAAATTGAAAGCTTGATAACTATTAAAACAAACACTGATGACATCATGCCAAAATATACAAAGTAAATATCCTTAAATCAACCTCTAATAAAGTTCTCAAGCCTGACTTTTCTTACTTGGCC
The DNA here is from genome assembly GCA_007922155.1 of Mesoclemmys tuberculata. Classification (NCBI taxonomy): domain Eukaryota; kingdom Metazoa; phylum Chordata; order Testudines; family Chelidae; genus Mesoclemmys; species Mesoclemmys tuberculata. Next base: position 3,506,009 of record ML675627.1, on the reverse strand, counting down.
CATGTGTAAATTTCAGTCATGGACGGAAATATCTTTTTTCTTCGGTTTGTACGTGTACAGTGAAAGACGCTTACTGACATTTACTAATAAAAATCTGTTCCTTCCAAGCCTCGTTATAGACCAGTTTAAGGAAAATATTACTGGCTTTGCAACATTATATCACGGTGCGTGCATGAACGTGGGTTGGGGGATTTCTTCCAGTTTTCGGCAGGTGATTACCATCTGCATTGAGCCTCAAGGACCGCGAGCTCTCATTGTTAGCATCCTCAAGCGTCACTACAGAGTGTATTTGTATTCTAGAGGTTGAACAGAGTTGCCTGCAATGAGATGCGTGTGTGTCCAGATGCAAACTGTAATGCTTGCTAGGGCACCGTGCTTGTCTGTTTCTTCTAATGAACTCTAGAGGAAATTCCTGAGAATTCTTCCTTGTTCATTCATTAAAATAAAAGAGGATATAACATTTCACACACACATACACACACGCACCAACCCCCCGCCAACTCCAGCTGAGAACAGGAGGGGTCAACATTTTTCAGATGGCCACTGTTAACGTCAAGGTAAACCACCACACCAAGAAATGTTTCTGACGGCTGCCACTGCATAAACAAAAGGAACGTGTGGTTGTAAGAGGCCCCTGGCATGAACCGGAAAACATGGATGATGCCAGCAGAACAGACAGTGCTTCTTCACGTGTGACTCAGGAGGACTAACCAGAGTTGCACAATGACCTTCTGCAGAACGTCACCTCCCAGTCACCCCACAAAAAGCTACTTTGAATTGCTTCCACTGAACTCCAGCCGGTTTCACTCGTCGTTGCCTTTTTTTTTTCCATGCTTTCATGTGGTTCACTAAAAGTTTGTTCTTTTACCAACTCCCCTTTCTGCAGCAGCAGTCGGGAATTAATATCGCAACAAGTTCATGGCCACATAGGAACTGCACGGCTCTTGCTATGCCGAATGTCGTGGTCATGGGCAATTTCACAGGGGAATAAGGTACAGTTAATCCTGTTTGGAAACCACAGCTCTCTGGAATCTGAGGTAACATGGAGGGGAAGCATGATTTAGTGGCTAGCGCACGGGGCAAGGAGGCAACAGGCCTATGTCTATGTCTAGCTCTGCTACTGACCTGCTCTGTCACCTTGGGTAAGTCTGCTCTCCTCCCTGTGCCTCCCACACTGACTAGCTAGGTTGTAAGGTCTTTGGGAAAGGACGGTCTAGCTCCATGTATTTGTATGGTGCCTAGAACAGGGGTTTCCGGAGCTCACTGAGGTCCCATAGAGTTACTGTAATTTAATGAGATAGGAGATCGTACAGTATTTTAACGTACAGGGAGTGTCTCTGAGAGGAATTGATCTCAAGGCATGACCGTTGGGGGCTTCATAGCTTCTGTATAAAGACGTTCTGTTCCTTTAGCTAAAGGAGAACGTCTCAAAGGCAATGGATGTTTCACCCCACCAACCTCTAGAGGGTGCTGCTATTACACACTGGCCCCTGGAAACAAGCTCACCCACATCACTAAAGCAAGAGCAGCCTGAAGCCAGCTGTGATTTACAGCCACAACTAGTTCTCCTGTTTATTGTGTGTTGTGCTGTTGCACCAACCAAAGGGAGACGCAGTTGTGTTTTCAGTGCTGAGGAGAACAAATGCCGTTTCCGGTCACCCTTCCTTTCCTGCTGCTCAAATTACCCCTGTAACGCAGGCATCCTTAATAACATCCACCACGTTTCCAGGCTGGGCTCCCAGACAGAGCGTGGCTGCAAACTGTGTGTGGCAATGAATTGGGGATACCCTGACTGGAAGCAGCGCAAGGCAGAGGCCTCTTCTGGCCATGCTGCAGCAGAGAAGGGCTGGTGTCGTATTTGTATTTGTTCTAGCACACTGGAAAGGAACACCACAACCCCAGGTCATGGCAAGCTGCCATTCTACCCACACAAGGATTCCCTGCCACCCCAGCAGGGTTGACATTTACACAATAAAAACAGCTGAATTGGGAATTCTTGATGCGAACAAGACGGCAGCAACATTGTTTCACAACCAAACTCCATGACCTCAGGAGTTCCTGGCCCCCCTATCTCGCCCCTTTCCTCTTTAACCTCTTCCTCTCCCTAGGTGCCTTACCCTTGCCATACTATTATGCTTTGGTCTCTTCGACTATGTCTACACTGCAGTTAAACACCCACGGCCGATCCGTGTCTTCTGACTTGCGTTTGAGGCTCCAAGAATCTACACTGCAGTTTTACAGCCCTGACGCTTGAGCCCCACAAACTCAAGTTTGCTGACGGGGGCCAGCTGCAGATGTCTACACTGCAAAGTAAACACACCACTCCATCTTCAAAAAGCCAACTCTCACATGCCCTCCCTCTTGGGGTACCACCCCATCTCCCTTCTTCTCTCTGCCTGCAAACTCATCCAATGAGCTATAAACAGCTGTTACCTTGCATCTCCCTCCTGCAGCACCATCTTGGATCCTGGTTAAGGGTTGTGGGGTCAGGCCCCATAAATCATGCTTATGGTCCCAATTCTGCAATTGGATCCACGTGAAGGGAACACCAGGTGCACGGTGAGTTCTTTCTGCGTGGCCTGAGTTACAAGATCAAGGCTTTTTCCAGTGAAGTGAGCAGATCAAAGGAGTTTCACTGCTGAGTAAAGCTGCTCAGAATCTTTTGTTCTACATGTATGAGGTTTGAGGTATGATGGGACAGCCTACCCTGGCAATTGTCTGATCTTTGACTGCAGGAGGTAGATAGGCCAATGACCCTTGATGGGATGTTAGATGAGGGGGGTTCTGAGTTACTATTTGAGGCCAGGGTGGGTGCGGGGTTCTGAGTTATTACAGAGAATTCTTTCTTGGGTGTCTAGCTGGAGAGTCTTGCCCACCTGTTCAGGGTTTAACTGATCACCATATTTGGGGTCAGGAAGGAATATTCCCCCAGGGCAGATTGGCAAAGGCTTTGGGTATTTTTTTGCCTTCCTTTGTAGCACGGCTCACTTGTCGGTGGATTCTCTGTACCGTAAAGTCTTTAAACCATGATTTGGGGACTTTACTAACTCAGTCATAGGTCAGGGGTCTATTACGGAGTGGGTGGGCGAGGTTCTGCGGCCTGCGTTGTGCAGGTCAGACTAGATGATCATATTGGTCCCTTCTGACCTTAGAGTCAGAGTCTAGGGGGGGAGTGAGGGAGAGGGGAAATGGATTTTTCATCAGAAAAAGTTTCTGCAGAAACATCTGATTTTGACCAAGTTTTTCATTGAAAACCTAAACATGAAAACCAAAAGTTTTTTCTAAAAGCCTTTTTTTGGTTGTCTGCCAACGTTTTTCAGTTGCCAAAAAATGAAAAAATAAAGTCAGTTGTCTGTTTTTCTACAGCCTCCCCCCAAAAAAAAGGTTCTTGAAGCAAACCTACAATAAAGATGAAAGCATATTAGGTTTTCCATCAACATTTTTCATGCAAACAAGATATATTTCCCAAACTACTCTGTCCAGAAAGAAAGGGTTATCTTCACATCACCATTTTTTTCACCAAAAACATATTTTTGAGATTTATTTAACATGTTTAAATATTTGACAGTAACAAAGTAGTGGGAGCTATCTGTATAAACCCATCTCTCTACTGTGGCGTTTGTTATAAACTGATAAAGGTGAGTGTATTCTGTCCCTGTTTTAAACTCACAATACATTCAGAATAGGAAAACAGGCACAGTTCCTTAACACTGAATTAAAAATTAACCACTAAAACTTACTGGCAGATATGGTGGATTCTCCATCACTTGCAGAATTCAAATTAAGACTATATCTTTCCAAAAACACTCTACTATATCTCAAAAGGAAGTTATGAACATGATGCAGAAATTATAAATTGAAGTTCTTTAGCCTGTGATATGTAGGAGATCAGACAAAATGATCATGATGATTCCTTTAGCCTTGAAAACTATGAATCTATGACTCCACAGAGTGAAAGATTTAAATTGTTTAGATATTTTTTAATGGTTTAGAAAAAGAATAAATGGCATGTACCTAAAATAAAAGCCAGTTACTTATAACTTAGCTACTGGCCACATAATAATATGTTGTGCATAGCAACATTTCATTTGAGGTTTTCAGCATGTTTTACAAATATCAATGCAGTAATATTATTAGTTCTATGTAATAGGAGATTCTCAATGCTGCAGCACCATCTGGGGGCCCAGTACAGCACTGCCATTAAGTCTGTGCCTCAGTTTCCCCTAGTAGGTTGTCAGTGAGGCTTATGTATACTGAACAGTGCCCCTTCAAGGATCTAGTTTATTTAACCCCCAGGCAGAACATAACACAAATAGACCTCAACTCCAGAATTCCAGCTAGAGGTGGAAGGGGCTAAGTTAACTTTAGTCCATCAAGCCCCACTTATGTCCAGGCCCCTAACAACTGAAGCACTCTTGACCCAGCACCTTCTTCTAGAGCCAGGCCCCCTTATTGACCCAGAGATCCTCCCCCAGACAAGGCCCCCCAGGTCAAGTCACAACAACCCTTCCTCAGAACAGCATAGAATTTCTCCAAGATAGGACTCCCACTGCAAACCTTCTCAGGGGCCCAGGTTTTTCAGCTACTTGGCTTTAATAATACCACCCTTTCAGAGCCTCCCCCACCAAGGATCACTCTTTCTTGGCTTCCTTTCCTGGTCAGCCCCCTCATCTGGGTGCCCTGAAAAGCCCTCCCATTAACAGCTGTCTCTTGATGCATTCTAGAGACTGGTCCTCTCCACAAGAGCCTCTGTTCACTACCCCGCCTGACATAAGAAATAGCTCTCACTAACTTCCTGCAGAAGCTCTCTCCAGGCACTTCCTCCCAGAGCTGTTTTCTAGCAGCGCCCATCTAGCCTTTATAAGGCCTAGGTGTTTCTTAACTAATTAATTAACTACTGCTGAGCTGCTTAGGAAATCCGTTATCCCCAGGTGGGCCTGGGCTAGCTCATTCTCAGGTAGGCCTCACTTCCCTCAGGCACAGCTACCCTGTGACATCCTGTTTTACATATGGGTAAATTGAGGCACAGAGAAGTATAATCTGCAAATGAAGCCAGTCTTGATTGCTAGTTTAATTTCCTCTCCCCCACCCCAAACAAGCACCTTCATGTTCTCTCCCATAATGTGCCTTATGCATGAAGGAAGCTCCCACTTTAAAACTCTTCTGATGTGAGACCTACAAAGAACTCAGTAACGGTTGGGTAGCTGGTGTGCTGCTATCTCTGCCGACCAGGATTGTTTTCTTCTTAGTTAAACCCACCCATTGTACCTACTCTTGCATTTATATTGTCAGGTCTTTGAGGCAGGAACAATCTCTTTGTTATATGTTTATACAGCACCCAGGACAATGGAGCCCCAATCCAAAAAAATTGAGCTGATTGAAAAAGGCCAATTATTTTTGTGTGAAAATTTGAAAAATGTCCTTTCCTCTTTCAAAGCTTCTAGCCAAATGAGTGGGTTTTTCATTAAACACAACTAAATACCAAAAATATTTCAGATTTCAAAAATTGTTTTCAGTCAAATTTTAGGTTCTCAGTTAAAAAAAAAAATTCAAAAACCCAAACTTGAAAATTCTTATGGAGAACAATAGAAGTTTAACTGAAAAACTTTAGGCTTTTGGTTTCCAGTTTTTCATCAAAACTTTTTTAAAGTTTTGCCCAAAAGGAAAATTTTCCATTAATGTTTTTATTCTGGTCAAAAACTTGTTTTGTCTCAAAAAAATTTTTTTCACAAAGTTTAACCAGCTCCATGGAATATGTATTTTAAAATCCTAATATGAAGCTTTAGGGCTACCCACTGTTAACACTGGTTAACTGGTTATAAAATCCTAGCATGAAGCTTTAGGGCTACCCACTGTAAACATTGGTCATTTACCCCAGACCACAAATTAATCTCAGAAAAAAATTGGTGAACATTTCCAAATAATCAACACAGAGGAGTCATAGAGTTTAGATCATCTAGTCTGACTTTCTGTATGTCACTGGCTCCTGATAACACCTGCACACCATCCCCCAAACCAAAATTAGACCTTTAGAGCCCACAGCAGACTAGACAGGGAATAGGAGAGATCAAAGGGCACCAGTGCCTAAAGCCCATGCAATGTCAGGGAAATGATTAAGTGAGATATACCCAGATAATCCTGGCAAATGACCCACACCCACATGCTGCAGAGGAAGGCAAAGAGAGAAAAATTCCCAAGGTCCCTCCCAGTCTGAGCTGGGGGAAAATTCCATCCCCATCACAACAGTGGCAATCAGAGCCTGAGCATGTAAGCAAGAACCACCCAGCTAAGCCCGAGAGAGAGGCCATTTGTTCATTGACAATTAAGAAGGTTAAATTCATGGGTTAAATTGTCCATCAGAAGGTATGCCCCAGCTCAATCACATACTTACGTACATGGCTACCATTAAGCAAATGAGTCAGCCTACAGACGGCCTTATCACCCTGATCCATCGGGGTAATGCCTAACGGCAAGAGCAGTTTGCACCGCTTCTGTGAAGTCTGCACCGGCTTTCTAGAGGCAGGACTTCGGTCTCTATGACTCAATGCACCACCTACCAAAAGCACTAGGGCCCCAATTCAGGAAAACACTTACATACCTGCTTCACTTTAAGCAGGTGCTTAAGTCCTTTGGACTTGGATGGGGCATAAGAGCGCGTGCTAAAATGCTTGCCTGAACGTGGTTCTCAGCTTGCAGTGCTTGTTCTGCTATTGACCTGGGAGCTGCATCAATTGCACATCACAAAGTTGTGCAGTTCACCTTCCAGTTTTCCAATCCCCTTTGGCACTGCTGCAGCCTGAGCAGTGGGAACCTTGGAGAAAGTTTGCAAAGATCGTTTTTAAAAAAGGCTTTGCAGAAAAAGTGTGTGAGGAAGGATTTCAAGAAGAAGGAAATGGTTTGAGGTTGATCTCTTCTTTGAAAGGAAAGCATCTGTCCATCCATTTAGAAAGATGCTAGGATGTTTTACAAGCTGCATGTGAAAGAATAACATCACTCACCATTAGGGTGGAAGACGGCAGCTGTCTGCCCACCTATAGTACCCACTACCCAGCTGCTTAGAAGGGGAAGCAAAGAAGAGTATCATACCCAAATAAAAGTGCAAGGGGAATTATTGATGAGCTGAATTTCCAATATGGTCATAACGACCAGTTACCCAAATGAGTACAGTAATTAATTACCTCTAGAGGAGTCTGGCCAGGACAACAGGGTCAGTCCCTCTAATCTAAAAGTATCCAGGGATATCTAGTAAGTCTAAGCAGCTGGGATGTGAAAGATGTCCATGTCCCTCTGCCCTGGCACACAATGCCTGTTAATACCCATCTTGTACGTTGGACCCAAGAACCCCAACTCGGAGCAGCACGGAAGGCCTAGCACCATGCTGGGATGTTGGTTGAGCGCTAACTTTGAGGAACAAGCCCCTGTAGCTTTCCAGAAAGTGCTGGGATTTGAGGGCAGGCAGCATCCTCCAGGATTGGGGTTGGGGCACCCTGCATTTGTAAAGTAAATCCCAAATCACCTGCCCTGAGAGAGAGCCCTACTGTCTCCCCTTGGCCCACACCTCCTGATTCCCTTCCTCAACCACTGGGAGACAGAAATTAACCACAGAAACAATCCCTGTGCTCAGGGATCAACCAGCACTGTCCTGGACACCGCCAATCCATCAGCTGCCGCAAGCGCCCATCTGGGGCCCGCTAGTGGAAGTCACACAGTGACAGGGCAGGCGTGTGTCCCACCTACCCTCCCCGCCCACAACTGCGCCATGTGTCGGGTCCCCTATGTCTCGCTACAGAGAGAGGGGCCTCTAAGCCCACCCAGGATCCAAACAGGCCCCAGCCTCTCAGTCCTAACAGGTGCCTCGGGCCCCAAGTGCTGCAAATGTGGAGGGGCGAGTCCCGATCTCTGCTGCATTTCCAGGTGTCAGTCCCCTGGACACTGCTGGCCTAGGCTCCTTTGCAGCCTCTAGGCCGCTTGTCCAACCCAACGGTGGAAGTGCCCCTGTCTGCCCCTGAACCAGCCCCCTGGCGCCAGGTCCAGGATTCCCTGGCGGGGCTGAGGTTGAGTTCTGCCCCTAGGGCAGTGAGAGCCCCACATGGGGGGGAGGGGGAAATTGTTGCAAAGCGAACCTGCCCCATACCCACCCTGGAGCAGTTGTCCTCCCATGGGGCTGATCGGGCTCCCCGCTCCAGTCATCGGCTCTCCCCCACACCCTGCCCCCTTCCCAGCCCTGGTGGGGTTTTTTGCTTTATGTGGATGTGTGTGTGTGTGTGGGGGGTTCCCTCTCTCTTGTGGTTGGGAGCCCCTGAGTGCACATGGGCTAATTCAGGTCTGTCATCAGCTGTGACGTGGCTGCAGGAGAGAAAACAATGTGCTGCCAGAGCACAGGTGATGGGTTTGTTGGCTCGGGTTTGGATAAAGAATGTTCTCAATGCCTCCTATCCCACAGACAGTGTGCTTAATATGTCCTGGAGTATTTCTAGGCAGGCTCGGTAATATTTGCACTTTCATGAAATGTTCATTTTCCTGTTATGTCTAGCGAGCGGGTAGGAGGTATTGCAAACACATTCGGCACAGCTAAAATTCCCCTGCAGTTTCAACAGAGTAGAGGATTCTTTATCACTTCCTGTCCTAAACTCACTGAGGCACTGCTAATATTTTAACACAAGGTCCCCACAACATTTTCCTGTTTCTATCTATCTATCTATCTATCTATCTATCTATCCTCCTACATAGCCCTCACCCATCTACCTGTCTTAGGGTCCTGTACAGCACCATCACTGGACTATCTTAAACCAGATAAATTACATTTGTCAGCAGAGAGCCATACTGGAACTAGCTTCTGGCAGAAAGGTCAGGGACTGGCAGATAGTTAAGAGGCGGGGAAATCACCTCAACCTCTTCAGTTAGGTGGCAGACTTCTAGCACGCAGCACCCCAAGACACCCCCTCCGCCATCCTGCACATGACTGCCTACATCTTTCAGTACATTGCTTTGGCCTGCTAAAAGCTGCCACCTTTTGCTTCAGAGAGGGCCACATTTCCGGTGTGGCCAGCCCCAAGTGCTCAAAAACAATGAGTCGGTCCACGTATAGACACACAAATCAAATCACTAGAGCAGCTTAACATCATGAGATTTTTTTTTTAAATAGTAAATTTTGGAAGGGGGGGTATTAGCCTTTTCGTTTTTGAGTTGTGAAGGTTCATTTGGGTCACTTTCTCAAGTTTTTCTCCGCAAAACACAAGGGCTAGAAACTTACTTTGTTTACAATGAAGATTCTCAGGCTATGTCTACACTACAGAGCCTATGTAGGCAGCATAACCCGTGGTGTAGACACAACATATGCTGGCAGGAGCTTTTCTGCCAGCATAGGAACACTTCCCTGCACCCGGAACACTAATTGCGCTGACAGAAGCCCTCGTTTATCTGCATAACTGTATTTACACCGAAGGGGTTTGCCAGAATAGCTATATCTTTGGGAGTGTGTGCTTTTTTACATTCTTGACTGACATAGCTACACTGGTTTAAGTTTTAAGTGTACAGCAATTGCTACCTAGTCAGAGGCTTCCAGGAGCTGCAGTTTTCTAGCAAACATTAATCATCGCAAGAACCAACTTGTGAGAGTGGAAAACACTGCCTTTTGTTGGCTTAGGCTGTAGTTTAAATTGGTAAAATATTGGCAGGAACATATAGGGATGAAAGGTGCAATACTAAGAGAGATGGATAAAAAATGGGAAGGTCAGAACTAGATGCAAGCTTTCCCCACGTCCAGGGGTCGGGAAACATCTCTGATAGATATGTAAGCTACTATTAAAAGTGGAAACATGGAGAAATGACTACAATAGAATATCACAAATATGTAGGGACAAAATCAGAAAGGCTAAGTCACAACATCAGTTACAGCGAGCAAGGGACAGAAAATGCAATCAGAAGAGGGTCTATAACTACATTAGGAGCAAGAGAAAGATGAAGGGAAGTATAGGGCCTCTACTTAGTGGAGAAGGAGAGCTAATATCATGCCAGGAGAGCTGGCTGGAATGATTTAGTTGGGGATGGTCCTGCTTTGAGTTGGACTGGGTGACTTTGTGAAGTTCCTTTGAGCCCTAATCTTCTATGATTCTAATAATAGACATCAAGAAGGCTGATGTTGCTTTAGCCTTCACTAAAAAGGCAAATTGTGACCAGATACTTAACAATTAATATTAACAAGGAGGAAGGCAGGCATGCCAAAACAGGAAAAGAACAGGTTAAAGAGTATTTAGATGACTGACTAAATTCACCCTAGTGTATGAAGGAACCAGCTGAAGCAATTTTGAAACCGTGAATGATTATCTTTGAGAACTTGTGGAGGATGGGAGAGGTCCCAGAGGACTGGAGAAGAGCAAACATAGTACCTATCTTTAATAAGGGGAACAAGGAAGACAGGGGAATTATAGACCAGTTAACCTGACTTCAATACCTGAAGAGATACTAGAACAAATGATTAAGCAAGCAATTTGAAAACATGTAGAGGATAAGAGTGGGAACAGTAAAGGCCGATGTGGAATTGTGATGAACACATCATACCAAAACAACCTAATTTCCTTTTTGATCTGGGTCGCTGACCTAGTGGAGAGGCTGAAGATAGAGACATGATATATCTTGATTTTAGTGAGGCTACTGACACAGTCTGACACATTCCTCTCAGTGGCCCTGCAGGAGATGAGTTAGGCTGCAAAGAGGAGATTTAGGCTGGAGGAAGCCAATTAGAAGGAAGCTCCTCTGTGAGGGAAGAGGCAGGGAGGCTGGAAACAGGGAAAAGAAGGAAGTCTGCAGTTTCCCTCCCTGCGGCAGGGGAGAAGGGGCCTAGTGAGAAGGAGTCCAGGGGTGAGAGCAGTAAGACGGTGACGATGCTGACCTTGACTGGTCACTGTAGGCCTCGGACTGGAAGCCAGGGCAGAGGGTGGGCCTGGGCTCTCCTCCAACCCGGAGCAGTGGCAGGGCTGAATTTGTAGTGGAAGAGGGGCTGGGGCTCAAGCAACTTTTTTTTTTTAACCTCCATAACTGAGGCAGGAAGCCCTGGGGTGCCGGGGCTCTGAACTGCCAAGCCTAGAGCTGCCGGGAATCAGCCCTGGCAAAGCCTATGTCACTGCATAAGCTGACCTGTCCCCACTCCCCGGTGGGAAGGTTGAGGGGTGGGCAGAGGGGGATTAGGGCATCCCCGCAGGCGCAGACTACCAGACTGGTCCCCTTACGGCCATATGTCTCAAGGGACTGAGCCGGGGTGACCAACCTTAGGGCCGGGGTGCTGAGGCCAACATCATTAGTCGCCCTCCGGTCAGGCCTGAGCAGTGGGCAGCCCGGATACGCAGTCTGTAGCTGTGGCAAGGGTTTGCGCACCTCTGCAATCTGAAGGTCAGGTAGGGGGTCGCTGTCACCCCACAGGGTAAGGGGGCACACGATCAGCACCCTGGCCAGCGGGGATCCCGCCTGTCTCGTGGAGGAGATGCCACTCACACTGTCCCCCGGGCCACTTCCTACCGTGCCTCTTTATATTGCCATCTGGGTCTCGTCAGGGCCTTCGGGCTCCCTGGCGTCGGTAGCCCCCTGGATGTCTGACTCCAGGCAATCAGCCATGGGCAGCAGGTCTCCGTGTCTCCAAAGCCTCTGGTTCCCTCAGCTGTGGGCTGAAGCAGCTCCCTGCTTGGAGTCTCCACCAAGCATCCTTCCTCCCCCGGGGTCAGCCTGGAATGAGCTGGGCTGCTCCCTTTTCCACTGGGGCAGCAGTCTGGCACAAAGCCAGCACAGCCCATCGCGTGGGCTTTACTCTTCCAGTGCGGCGTAAGCCCACCCTGGCACAAACTCAGCCCTGCAGATTGGTGGTGTGAAGGGCAGTGGATCCGGAGACTGCCAAAGCCACAGCTGGGGTGACGTCCTCAGGGCAGCGGGCGTAATGGGGGTCTGATGTTGCTTGTCGACAGAAGAGACTTTGTAAGACTACCCCAGAAGGGGAAACCGCTGAGTGACCTGGCTGGAGGGTTAAGTCGCAAAGAGCAGCTCTTGGAGCGAGAGAGGGGCTGCAGACGGAGAGAAAGAGAGATAGAGTGCAACCACAGGAAGGGGCGTCAGCTTTGCGGAGCTAACCCCCAGAACTGCCGGAGGTGATGCCATCCAGCGGTGAGCGAAGCACCCTATAGCGTTGTCCCACATGACAGTCTCATAAGCAAACTAGGGAAATGTGCTTCTTCGCAATAGTCTGATCTTCCTTGAGTGCTGCATTAGCATCTTGACCGTCCAGTGGCCCCACTGGTTGTGGAGCAGGCTCCCTGCTTCTGATGTACTTAAAAAAATGTTGCTGTTGTTTTGACTAGCTCTTCTTCAGATTCTTTTTTGGCTTTCCGAATTACATGTCTACACTTCACTTGCCAGAGTATATGCTCCTTTCTGTTTTCCTCAATAGGATTTAGCTTCTACTTTTCAAAGGTTGTCTTTTTGCCTCCAACTGCTTCTTTTATTTTGTTGGTTAGCCAGGGTGGCACTTTTTTGGTCCTCTTACTATGTTTTTCTTAGTTTGGGGTATACATTTAAATTGAGCCTCTCTTATGGTATCTTTAAACAGTTTCCATGCAGCTTGCAGGGATTTCACTTTTGGCTCTGGACCTTTTAATTTCTGCTTAACTAACTCCCTCATTTTTGTGTACTTCCCCTGTCTAAAATTAAATACTGCCATTTTGGACTGCTTTGGCATTTCCCCATCCCTCATGCCATCCTTAACTCCTACTGGCTTATGTATGTTACCATTTTTTATGTCTGATTTATTTCCATTTATTCTTTTGTGCAGTGACAGTCCGGTTTGGCCAATGCACATGGCAGAGGGGCATTGCTGGCCCATGATGGCACATATTACATTAGTAGATGTGCAGGTGAATGAGCTCCTGATGGTGTGGCTGATTGGTTAGGACCTGTGATGGTGTCGCTAGAGTCGATGTGTGGCAGTCGGAGAGTACTTCAATCTCCCAGGACACTCTGTAGTTGACTTAAAAGTTGCCATACTTCAACATAAAAACTTCAAAAACAGACTTCAGCGAGAAACTGTAGAGCTGGACCTCATCTGCAAACTTGACACAATCAGACTTGGTCAGAACAGGGACTTGGAATGGTTCTCTCATTATAAGAAGTAATTGTCACTGTTCACACATTCTCACTTTCTGATCATCGGTTGTGAATAGGCCTCAGCTCCTCTAACTGAATTGACTTTGTTAGCACTTGCCCTCCCCATTGTTGTGTTTCTCACTCTTGGATGTATATGTATACCTCCTATCTGTGGTTTCCACTTCATGAATCTGACGAAGTGGGTTGCAGCCCACGAAAGATTATGCCCGCAGAAATTTGTTAGTCTTTAAGGTGCTACAGGACTCTTGTTATTTATTTGAGTGTTTGCCTAACAGTGGTAGAATCTTTTTCTCTGGGAATATCATTCCTTCAGTCATTGATTTTTGCAGGGATCCTTGGGCTGTTCAAATGGCTGGGTGATGAAGTGTCACTTCCTTGTTTGTTTTCATGAATTGGAGGCACCCATCCAGATTTGAACAAGCTCACATGGTGTGTGGGTGCCCTGTGCAGTTTCGAGCTGCTCGGAATTCATTTTGTTTACTCATGCCACCAAATGAAGAAACTGTAAAGAAGTAGAGAATGAAATAGAAGCTGGAAAATATATTTATCTTGAAAGAGACCAGAAATGTGTTGACAATACAATAGAACATGCATATGAAGGAGTGACATTCGTGGACCTCTGCCAATTCACCAGCTCAATAGTTCCAATTCATGTCATACTGTTGAGTCTAACGTTTCTTCTATTAGTATATTTACAGGGCTCTGCTGAGATGCTAATATTTGCTGGATGAAATTTTTTTCACTGCAAAAAATTTTAAAAAAAAATTAATCGTGACACTTTTTTTTTATTTCAAATAAAATCATGGTGTTCTGCTTAAGAAGCTAGCCTTATGGAACTAGATTCCTAACTCTGAGAAAGCCAGCCACTTCTGTAGGAGTTAGCTAATTCAAGGAAGGAGGTAAGGTAGGTAGATAGACAGACACATACTTTGGGTGGAAGACAGGATAAACAGAAACGAACTGTGGACTGATAGATTCTGTGGATGGAAGGCTAGCTAGCTAGACGTATCCATCTAGATCTGAACTGATAGATATTGCAGATGGAAGATTACCTAGCCAGCTAGAAAATCCGTCGCAGTCACAGAATCACAGAAAATGAAACTGGAGCACGTTCTCCATCTCCTGAGACAGATTGCTCCCCACTGAGTATTTTCTAGTCTACATCCATTCCATCTTAAATATCTCTTTGACTTTGACCAAATCACTCAGCCTCTCTGCCTCAGTTTCCCCATTGATAAAATAGTGCTAATAATGTGTCCCTACTTCCTTCATTGTATTAAGGTGGATTAAGGCTTAATTAGTTGATATCTGTAATGGTAAGTGTTGTTATTAACCCAGTCCACATAAATCATAGACGAGTTGTCAGATGGTAATAATATCTGGTCACTAGTGGATTTGAACAGGATTAATTCATAGATTCCAAGGTCAGAAGGGACCATTAGATCATGTCTGACCTCCTGCATAGCACAAGCCAGAGAATATTACTCAGCAATTCCTACATGGCCCTCATTAACTCATGGTTGAATAAGAGCATGTCTGTCTGCACTGCAATCCGAAGTGTGATTGTAACTGGAGTGGCATACTAGCGCTAGCTTTAATGGGTAAATCATGGGTAAAAATAGCAGTGAAGATGGGGGTATGGACCTCAGCATGGGCTAGTGGAATGAGTCTGTATCCAGGATTCCAGGCGGGATAGGGCAGTTTATGCTGGACACTGTCTCTTTACTGCTATTTTTAGCCATGCTAGCAAGATTAACACTAGTTCAGGTAGGCCAACCCATGCTGCAATCATACCTCTGGCTGCCATATAGATATACCTAAAGACTCCACCAGCCCTGCTGTCCTAGTCTTTCAGTCCCCTCCAAGAGTATGTTTCATATTATCACATTTCATAGAGACAGAAAGTCACAGTTCAGGGCAATTGAACCTGCATTCCCTCTCCACGGTCACTTGAGAGTACTGGCTCCTCTCATCCCTCGACCCGCGTCTCTCACACTCCCAACCAGGGTTTCTCCAGGCTGCACTGTTCCCAGCCTGCATTGTGAAATCTCCAATAAGCCTAACAGATCAGTGCTTTGCTTTGTCTTCATAGGCTATGAATAGTGTGATTGCCAGAAGTTATCAGTTGCCACCCAGCTGTTTCTAAGCAAGCACATATACTCTTAAGGTGAAAGCATTACAGAGAAAACATATACAAACAACAGTGCTTCTTATATTCATGCTAAAAGCTTACTGAAGGTCAGTCATCAGTCTTTTGGGGCCTCAGTAGCCCAAAGTCCTTCCAACCCTTCCCAGGAAGGATTGGGTGTCCTTTGGACTGAGGGTCCTGTCCATTGCTGGATCAGAAAGAAAGACCTGAGTCAGTATAAACTCAGGCTGTGTATCCAAAAGTCCTTTTATTGTCTGTTGGTCTCTGGAGAATCCAATCTGAGCTAGTATATGCAAGCGGATCCAGGTGGCAGTACTTCTCGGAAGGTGTTACCACCTGAGTGAATTTGTGTAATCACTCCCCACTGTTAGTTTCTGGAGAAGCTGTAGTCACTCTTCCACATGGAATGACATACAATCTCTGGCCCACAATGATACATAAACCCAATACACTGAGACTTCCCAAAGATTGCCCTCTCTGTCATACACAATCTCTACAAAAAATCTCTACTGGCAAATAAGGAAAGACCCAAAACCGACAGCAAAAGTTTCAAAATGGATGGCTGAACTTTATGGACCATCTTGAGCGAGATGCTGTGAGAATATGCTTGTTGAAATAACAGGAAAGAAAAGGAAGAAAATTTGCCAAAATACTCCAGATTTGTTTTTAATTTCAAATGCTATCAAAATTGTAAAATTTGAAAAAATTCTGAGCAGTTTTTACAATTAGTTGAAAAAAGCTGGTTGAAAATTTCATTGAAAGTCTTCCATCAGAAAATGGCATTTAATCAAAACCAAAATTGTTTTGCAAAATTGTACCATTTTTGATGACATTGCCTGCAAAAACGTTTTTAAAATATTTTTTTGTTTTTAAATGGCAATTTTCATTTTGCTCTACATACAACAGATAAGAGCAAATGTCAACACAAATACATTTCTAAAGAAAGGGAAGGGAGAGGAAATTAATTAATTAATAATAATGAGAATTAATATTAATTTGCACTAATATTGCAACTTTCATCCAAAGGACTCCAAGCACATTACAAACACCAATTAAGCCTCACAATAGCCGGTGATGTTGGGAATCACGTTCACCCCATTTTACCAAGAAGGAAACTGAGGTGAAGTGACTTGCCCAAGGTCACAGTGAGTCAACAGCAGAGCTGGGGACAGAACCAAGGAGTCGTGACTCCCAGCTCTTGATCGAGACAAAGTCATTTGAGAATGCTTGTAATACCACGGTGCACTTCCGTTCCTGGTGTCATACTAATAAACAAGAAAAGAGTAACAATACGACAGGAAGAACGGTAAGAGGCCAGTATGGATCCATCAGGAGTTCTTTAATGACCTGACCATCAAAAAGGAATCTTACAAGAAGCTGAAACATGGGAAAATTGCTAAGGAGGAATACAAAAGCACAAGCGTGTATGGACAAGATCAGAAAGGCTAGGCACAAAGTAAATTAGACCTAGGAAGGACATAAAGGCAATAAGAACTTGTTCTTTAATACATTAGCAGCAAAAGCACGATGAAGGGAAGTGTTGGTCCTCTGCTTAGTGGGGAAGGAAAGCTAATGACGGAAGACATCAAGAAGGCTGAGGTGTTTAATGACATTTTGCTTCATCTTCATTGAAATGGTTAATGGTGGCCATATCCTCAACATCATTCATATTAACAGAGAGAAGGAATGAACCTGAAAGAGGGAAAGAACAGGCTAAAGAATATTTAGAGAAGTTGTATTCACATTGGTAGTGCCTGATGAAAGTCACCCTAGTGTACTTAAGGAAGTAGCTGCACTGGAGTGGAAAGTAGGCTTATAAAATTTGCAGATGACATAAAAGCGGGAGGGGTTACAAACACTTTGGAGGACAGGAGTAGACCTCAAAATGACCTTCACATATTGGAGAATTGGTCTTAAATCAACAAGATAAATGTCAATAAAGACACGTGCAAAGTACTTCATGGGGGGATGAAAAAACCATACAAAATGGGGAAGAAGAAGGTAGGGGGTGGTACTGCTTTGCTGTTGAAACTGCGGGGGAGTGCAGCATGTTAATGGATTCAGTGGCCTGATCCCCTTCCCTCAACATACTGATACTGGGTCCGTATGTAACATCACAGGCGCTGAGCTTCTGCTCATCAGCATGCACAGCTATCCGTTGCAACATGCAGAACACTTTCCTCAGCCTTGTGTGCTAAAAGCTGTGCCTCACATCAGACCGTCAAAATTCTGCCTTCAGAAATGCCATCTGTTGTGGGCCATGGTATCTTTTGAATTGCCAGTGCAGTGGCTCGGGGTCTATGCAAATGTGTAGTTCACCTGCTGGTTTATGTACTACCAGCATGAAGGCTGCACTGGCCTCCACAGGTGCTAGGATCCCCCCTCTCTGCAGACTTTTTTGAGCTTCTTGTCAACTGGATAACATAATGTCACTGGAATTTTCCATCATGGAAGCACCCATGTTCCACTGCGGGGCCTACTTCTAGGCTTTTCTTCGGGCCACCTGTTGCCTTTGAAAACATCCGTGTAATGCTTTTTAAATGGTCTCCACTGTCCGTGGCACGCCCTCATTTTGCTGCTTCCGCTGCAGCTGCAGAATTGCGACGCTGCACCCTGGTCAGATCCCTGGCTTGGGTGGTTGCGTTCCCCGAGAGGGGTCAATCTGTGATTCTTACCATCCCCCCCGCAAATTTCATTTCCCAGGGGCTGCACTCTGTTCTCCAGGTACATTATTAGCTTGTGATGGCTCTTTGGAATGGCTGTGTTCGAGTACGATTCACCCCAGGAATCACCTTGCTGCAAGTCTCACATTGCTGCATGCACCACGGCTGGTATTGCTCCTTTGCTGCCTTACAGTTGCAAAATCCTCACCCTGATGTGCTTCCTGACTCAAGGGGAACCTAGACTCATGATATCATCTCTGCGGCCTGATGTGCCATGCCCTCTTGTACACGTCTACCTGAGTCTTTCTGAGACCTTCCTCTCTTGCATAGACAGCTCAGATTTCAGCTTGCCATATTCCTTGCAATGCTTCCCTGGTGCGGAGCATTTCTCCTTTACCCGCCCGTGCTGTCTGCAGAGGAAAGGCCTCTCGCTATGGGCATGAAACACTAGCCATTTGCTCTCCTTTGCTGGTCTCTCACTGCATGTACTTCTAGGGGATGCGGTGACTCCCAGGGCATTCATCCTTTCTCTTGGGGCTTTCCCTGCATGGCCCATGCCTAAGCCCTTGCCTAATGTGAGATCACCTTCTCACAGCACCCGCATCTGCAGCTGGGGATCCCGAGTGCCACAGACTAGCCTGTCCTGAATCAGGGAGTCTGTCAAGTCCCCCGAATGGCACATGGCAGCCAATGTGCATAAGGCAGTAACACAGGGGTCTGTCCCCTCCCGATTGGTTTGGTCTCTGGTGAGAAACCCCTGTCGCTCCCCAATTTTGTTCTGCTTTGGAGACCAACAGGTGCCGAAGGCAGCTTGGGGCTGTGGTGAGCTTCAGAGTGGCGCAGACCTCTCCGCCTCATTCCCACAAAAGGAAAGCATCATTTTGGCCTCCCTGCTGTTGTCGCCTGCATGGCCAAGTCTGTGTGCTCTCAAACTCCACCTTCCACTGGGCTACATTGGGGTCAGCAGTCTGGGTCTCTGGGCCCGTTCTGATCAAGCTCCAGGACTCACGCTGCCAGCTCCTGGTTCGCAGAGAACGCATGGCTCCCGCGCGGCCATCATGTTTCATTTGCAAAGAGTGAGGCTGAAGGCAGGTTAAGCTGAAGAAGAGGAACTTCATTAAACCCTGTGCAATGGTCGGTCCATGTGGCTCAGCTGCTTCCCGCCAAACTCCTCGGTGTTTTCTCTTTTCCTGGTGCTCTCTCAATAATAAACCCTCCAGGGCACCTGGGCCCTCTGACTCCAGTTCCACAGATCATGACGCAACATTAACCCACACTCCACTTGAGCTGTAGGCTTGGACTGCGGGGCTGGAGAGGGGGGCAAAGATTTGGTTCCGTTCTGATTTCGCATGAGCCAACACGCCCATTCCTAAACATTCTACTCTTGAGCTCTGCAGCGAAGCTACAGGTCCATGACGGGATGTTGATGACCATCGGTTGCTCGTCACGCTTGCGGGATTCGAAGGACTGAGAAGCTCTGTATCCCATTTCCTAGAGGTCCCCCCCATCCTCATGCAGTCCTTCTACAGCCTTGGACATGAATGATTTCAGTCATTGCAGAGGGAACACAAACCTCTGACCTTCGATCTTGGCAGGCTCAGAACGTGGAGCTGGTTTTTTAATACGTTTCTTTTCAAAGCTATTGTCGTTCGAGTGGCCAGCGTGCACGTTTCGCTGCTGCCCTCTACTGCACGGAACTGGAATTGTTCAACTGCCAGTCACCGAGTTACAAAGCCACCAAAAGGGGCCATGTTCGCTCACGGGGCAGGAAGCTGTGCTTTAGGTGGAAAAGGTGGCATGTTCTAGTCCCTGCTTTCCTACCCGGGAAGGTTGAAAAAGAAGTACAGTGAGGTCCTGGATGGCAATGAAATTACTGTGGTGCTCATTTGAGAAATGTAGAGTTGATTAATTAAACCTATTAGCACTTTGGGATAATACACTTAATATTTTCCTTAATCACATCTTATACTTTTCAGCTCATTTTGATGCTGGTGGATGGAACCATATCCCATCTGGCTGAAATTTCAGGAATATAGAACTGGCAAGGAGCTCTTGCATCATCAAGTCCAGTCCCCTGCTATCCTCGGCATTCCCGTCACACGGTCATCTAGGCTATTTTGTATGTAAGGTTTATTCATTGAATTTTGTGTAACATGTTTATAAAAAACTGAATCAGGGCAGCATCCATTGTATGACGAATAACATTACCCAACTGCCGGCGAGAGAGGGGTATGACGTTACGTTGGCCCATAGGAACAAATGGATCAGGAATGACGCGTGATCCCAATAGGAAGAAATCCAGGAATAAAGGAAACAACAATCGTCATAACTCAAACAATACTGAGACTCATACAAATAGCCTTTTCCAAGCAGGGTTCAACTCCTCCGGGGCAGACGGAGGGCATCCCTAGGAAATAGCACACAAGAGTCATTTCGTAAGTGTATTTATTTAGTTCTTTCTAATGAGCACTTCAGTTCAGTCCCAATATTGGAGAACAGCCCTCAGTCTATCGGCAGCAAAGGGAGAGTCTTGCCTTTCAGCTAGAAGACTTAAAGAGCCTACTTAGGAAAGCAACACAGTCTAATAAACAGAGCAACAGATGCCAAGCTGGAGAGAGCTCGGCTCTAATCCTGACTGCAGAGATTTCTTTCATTGCTCTGTGCCTCAGTTTCTCCATCTGTAATACAGAGACAGCATGAATTCCAGGGTGATAAAATGTATTACTGTTAGGGAGAGACAGATTGAAAAGCTGAGGTTTGGCTAGCGCTTGTTTGATTACTTTCAGAGGGAAAGGGGAGTCATTGATCATCACCATCTTTGTCATGCAGAATAGCAACTACTATTCAAAAGAATTTTCTGAGGAAACAGTGCAGCTTTTTTATAACACTTTTATAAACACTATCCATCTTCCTATCCCTGTACAGATAATGGCTTAGCATGCTACCACCACTCCTATTGTCCCTTTTTATAGATAGGGAAGGGGAACAAGACAAGGGAAGTGATTTACTCAAAACTGCCCAATGGTTCAGTGGCAGGATTAGTTGTGTTCAAGAATTCACATTAGAGCCAGTTGGAAAAAAAAATATCAAGAGCCTTTTATTTCGAGGTAAATTTCCAAGCCAACTCCCATCCAGGACATCCTGTCTCCCAGATCTCTTTTTCTATCCCTAATAGAGCTGGTTGGGAAAACATTTTTTTTAAACTGAGAGTTTTTGAAGAAAATTAACATTTTTCAATTTCATCAGCATTTTTCGTTTTTTGCTAAAAGCTTCTGGGGTCTTCACCAAAATATGTTGGTTTTTTGCTGTTGAAGATGGAAAGTTTTCAGGCTTTCAGTCTCTTGGGATGAAAACACAAGCATTTTCAACAAAAATGGAAATGTTTTTGCAAAAACTTCCATTTAGTCAAGAAGGGGGGAGGAGGCGGAAGGTTAAATAAAAGATTTTGACCAGCTCTAGTACTAGTGTAGCATGCTCTGTCTCTGTCTCTCTCAAGAGTGTGAACTATTAGTATTTTTTTTATAGATAATAGGTTAAACAAGAAGAGGGCTGTAATTGTGTGTGATTAAGGTAACATCTTAGGACCCAGAAGATCTGCCTTCAATTCCCTTCTTGTCACTGAATCTCTGTTTAATCTTCCATGTCTGATCTCCCTGTGTCCTAAATGGACTCTATAATACTTACAACAGAGAAAGGATCTATTCAGTGTGTTAGCTCTTTAGTACAGGGTTTGTTGCTTGCTCTATCTACGTACAGCACCTAGCACAATGGAGATTTAAGCTCAGTTCAGGTCTCTAGGCTCTCCTGCAATACAAATGCACATTATGGGTTTTTTAAAATAAAGATCAATGGATTTTTTTTAAAAAAAAGTAAAATACAATCCAAGGAGGGTACGCAATCATGGAGGCAATGCCACTGCGGGCCAGACCATCATTGCATCCAGTCCTTGATCTCACCTCCAGCAGTGCCTAATGCCAGATGCTTTAAAGGTAGATGCTGACATTCCCACCATGCACCAAGCCTTGCAATGCTATCATCTGCCACTGGGGGATAGGTTATCTCATCCTCAGCTGGCAATCTGTTTATTTCACCTGGAGCATGCTGAGTAAGAGCCCCAATCTGGAGGCTAAAGCAAAAAAGACAGGATGTTTCAAAGGAGAAGTCAAGATGGAGACAGGATCCTGAGCCAGACAGACCATTGGTCTATTTCACTGTGGCATTTCCTATGGCTTTGTGTTTGCATGATGGATAGACACAGACCTTTGTATTGAATTATTATTTCTTCTCCCACTCCCAGCTACTTAGCTTTGAGAAATAATGACCTTCCGAGGTGAGTCCCGCATGTGTTGATATAGGTGTTACTTTAGCCTCTATATGGAGTTTCACCCTTATTCACCTAGAGCCAAGACCAACAATCAAACCCGCTTCCTCTGCTGGAACTGGGGAGGAAGTAAAGGGGATGCTTCTCCCCTCCTCCCACCTCTCAGTTGTTTGCAACTTGAAAAGGAAAAAGAAAACACTCTGAAAGCAAGTCTACACAGCCAAAAGATTGCTGTGGCAGCAAGTCTAAGAGACCGGCTCAACTGAATTGAGCTTGCAGTGCAGGGCTAAAAAATAGCAGTGTAGACGTGGAGGCTCGTGTTGGAGCCTGGACTCTAAAACCCAGCAAGCGGGGAGAGTTCCAGAGCCCGGGCTCCAGCCCACACCAAAACATCTACACTGCTGTTTTTAGCCTCGCAGCACAAGACCTGCAAGTTGACTCTGACTCCAACACTGCAGCAGGGGTTTCGTTTTGCTGTGTAGATGTACCATAAATTATGCTGAACAGTCAGCTCTTGTGTCAACGTCTATAAGGGAAACAGAGTGGGAAATAGGCTGAGTGGGATGTTCAAAAATTACGAGAACATCCAAAATCTCAAGTCAAAACCATAGCTCTAAGCATAAAGGCTGGGCTTTCCAAAAGAGACTTAGGGTACGTCTTCACTAGTGGCGGCAAATTCACCACTGCCAGATCGATCTGTCCGGATCAATTGAGCAGACAGTGAAGACCCGTCTCAATCGATCCAGAAGTCGACTTGTTAAAACCAGCCCCTCAAGTGGCGCCATGCAGTGAAGACGCCACACACCATGGAAGTTAAGACGTCAATGGGAGTTACGTGAGCTGCTCTGCATGGCTTGTGTAACTCCTGTCGACTGCCACCGAATTTTAAGGTAAGTGTAGACCAGGCCTTAGGGTGCCTATCTGCCTTCCCAGGGTCTGGAAAACCTGCCTTACAATGAAAGCCTGAGAAAACCCAATCTATTTAGCTTAGTCAAGAGATGGTTACAAGGTGGCTGATGAAACTGAGGCACAGAGGAAGAATGTGACTTATCCAAGGGCACTGGGCAAGTCAGTGGCAGAGTCAGGGACAAATTGCTTGGGCATTCTCATAAACTGGCATTCAGGCTGCGCCACTGGCCCGTTTATCGCCCCACCCTCTGATGTCACAGACTCTTGGCTGACCCGCACCCCACACAAGGGCAGGGAGGCCACTCTTGACTGGTCGGGATCTTTGTTCTAAATGTCTGCAGTCTCCAAATGCTGCCACCTTCTGGTGGTGCACAGAATCATAGAGGGTCAGGGCTGGAAGAGACTCCAGGAGGTCATCTACTCCAACCCCCTGCTCAAAGGAGGACCAGCCCCAACTTAAATCATTTCCGCCAGGGCTTTATCGAGCCAGGCCTTAAAAACCTCTAAGGATAGAGATTCCACCACCTCCCTAGGTAACCCATTCCAGTGCTTCACCACCCTCCTAGTGAAAAAGATTTACCTAATATCCAACTTAAACCTCCCCCTCTGAAACTTGAGACCGTTGCTCCTTGTTCTGTCATCTGCCACCACTGAGAACAGCCTAGCCTCATCCTCCCTGAAACCCCCTTTCAGGTAGTTAAAGGCTGCTATCAAATCCTCCCTCATTCTTCTCTTCTGCAAACTAAACAAGCCTACTTCCCTCAGCCTCTCCTCATAAGTCTTGTGCTCCAGCCCCCTCATCATTTTTGTTGCCCTCCACTGGACTCTTTCCAATTTGTCCACATCCTTTTTGTACTGGGGGGCCCAAAACTGGACACAATACTCCAAATGTGGCCTCACCAATGCCAAATAGAGGGGAATAATCACTTCCCGCGATCTGCTGGCAATGCTTCTACTAATGCAGCCCAATATGCCATTAGCCTTCTTGACAACCAGGGCACACTGCTGACTCATATCTAGCTTCTTATCCACTGTAACCCCCCGGTCCTTTTCTGCAGAACTGTTGCCTAGCCCGTCAGTCCCCAGTCTGTAGCCGTGCATGGGATTCTTTCATTTTAAGTACAAGGACACTGCACTTGTCCTTGCTGAACCTCATCAGATCTCTCTATTTTTGCTGAGCTTTTAGTGCTGATGTTTTCAAGCTTTTCTCCACAGCCTTGAAGGCTAGAAAGCTTTCTTATGAATTCAAGCTGAAAGTCTCCTGTAATCACATGACTCCAGGATCTGGAGCTTTAAGAAAAATACCAACTATCACAAGATTGCTGATAAAACAGACCCGGCTACTGAGTGACTGATGCTGCATCATGGTGAAACGAGACCTGGATTACTTCTCTCTGAACCCTATATACTGAACTTCCCTGGGATCTGATTATTCACCCTGCGAATTTACAGCTCACTAGCCTTGAGGAAAGAACACGTGCAACTGAGCCACCCAAGACATGGTCTAAACAAATGAGCCAATGGTCGAAGAATTAGCTATCATGTCCTCAGGACAAGAATTGCCACACGTATATGCTCACTGCTATTGCTGTAAAAATTCCTGAACAGCACAGTCTTCCGAGGAATCTGCTATGATCTGCGCACTAAAGCTAAACTTACCCAAGTCACCCGGGGTTCTTTTTTTCTGTTGCTGTCAGCTTGTTGTCCACTATGGGATGTTAATTGCAAAGCACATACATATGTTTTTTTTAAAAAAAATACATTGCAAGGCCGTCTATTTCAAACATAGTGTCTATTTTTCATTGCTTATTGTAAACCACATAAGCATTTGCAAAATGATTCATTTCCTTATCTTCTAAACAAAGAGCTTGCAAATAGGGTTTCCAACTTAGGAGGGAAGCCAGGACACTCAGAGGTCATTGCAGTCCAAGGTATTACTGGAAGGTGATGGACATATTGGTCTCTGGGTTGACCTTGTGTTAATTTCAATGGAATGAGTGGTTCCAGGGTGTGAAAGATATTAACACAATTCTGTTACTGTACAACACCAAACAGTTAGATATGATTTGAGTATAAAGATCTTGGCCTGCTTAGTCCAATGGCAAACACACTATAAAATTCATGCCAAAGTTTAGGATATAGAACAGAAAAAATAATCAAGACCAAAACATGGAGCATTTTGACACTGAAATTGAACTGTTATACAAAACAATCAAAAGGTATCAAAGTCCCTTTCTCAGAGAGAGGATATCAGTTAGAGACAAAACAGACAGATCCAAAGAGGGAGAAAAGACAGGACAGTAAAGTGGGGAAATATGGCTTTTGCTGATGTTCTTAGTCATGAACAGATGTTTTGGGCTACCACAGTAGCTGAAGCTCTAAATCCCAGCTTGCTTTTCTGGTCTGGGACATCATCTGGCTGGTTTGGTCAGGTCCCTCGCCTGCACGAGTCCTTCTCAAGCTGGGCAGAGGTGGGAGGGCCAGCTCACCCCATTGTCCTGGTGTGGTGCAGTGCCAGGATCAGGTGAGAAGCTGAGAGAGAGAGGCAGAGAGAGGACAGGAGGAAGATAATGGGGTATGGAAAGGATCACGCCAAGGTAGGGAAGACGGAGCAGGATCTCTCATGTATCAGACTGAGAACCTCACTGCTTAGACATCCTTGGCGGTGTACTGGTCTGGACATGCCAGTGAACGAAGACCACCCACAGAGGGCTGTGTCTCTGGAGACTAGCAGAGGTCTGTTGGTCTTTCTCCAAGGAATCCCCCAGGAGTCTGTCTTCCCCATCGTTTTAATCTTAAAAGTCCCTCTTTTTAAGGAACCTGTAGCATGGTGATAGGTGGAATAGCTCAGCTCCCTGTTATTTAATTCACCAGTTAGGTCTAATTTTGACACACCAATTGTGGTCCATTGACTTCTAGTCCTATCCTCCCCTTTTATATCAGTCACAACCCTAACACAGTCCCTGAGCTGCATCTATCTTTCCGACTCCTTTTCCTATCCTTTTTCTAAACCTTCAGGTGATTGTTACAGGTCACTGTAACATTTTATGAGCTTTCCACTACTCCTCACAGTTAAGCTGTACAACACTAAGTATGATCTGGTCTCCACCATAATAAGCCATGGGATGCATGCAAGAAGAAAGAAACTGGTCAAATTCTTTGTTGTGAATTTAGCCCTTTCTTGCTCATACATCTTAGAATCACAGCAGATGAGGGTTGGAAGGGACCTCAGGTGGTCATCTAGTCCTACCCCCTGCTCAAATCAGGACCAACCCCAACTAAATCATCCCCACCAGGGCTTTATCAAGCCAAAACTTAAAAACCTATAAGGATGGAGATTCCACCACCTCCCTAGGTAACCAATTCCAGCACTTCACCATCCTTCTAATGAAAAAGTTTTTCCTAATATCCAACATAGACCTTCCACACTGCAACTTGAGACCATTGTTCCTAGTTCTGTCATCTTCCACCATGGAGAACAGCCTAGCTCCATCCTCCCTGGAACCCACTTTCAGGTAGTTAAAGGCTGCTATCAAATCCCCCCTCACTTTTCTCTTCTGCAGACTAAATAAGTCCAGTTCCCTCAGCCTCTCCTCATAAGTCTTGTGCTCCAGCCACCTCATCATTTTTGTTGACCTCCACTGGACTCTTTCCAGTTTCCAAAGAAACAATCCTCATGTTTGTGAATGTATGGTTTTCTGTGACTATTCACCAAGCAGTTTGAATGAACAATTTGTCTACACTTGTTTGTCCAGGAAATGTTCACTTCCAATATTGTCCAGCTGCTATTCACTATTTGTAACATCTGGTGGTCACCTATGACACATGCCAGTGTCTCTGATTCTTGAGTCTGAGAGCACTCAAAGTCAAAGAATAATAAATGGAGAAGAGCAAGTGGTGAATAATAAATCATCTGTTTTCATGGTATGAACTACCAGAAGGAGAATAATTTGAGCTAAGATTCAGGAACATTTTGGGGAAGAAAAACATTTTCTTGCACATCTGCTTGGCTTCCAAATACTCACAAATTAGAGTGAGTGTGTGTGCATCTCATCACGTCACAGAAGGCATGTTAGCAATCACACACGCTCATGGGCTGCCTCTGGGTAGCATGGAAATTAAAAGCAAGAAAGCCCCAAACACTTAAAATTCATGAAAATGCTTAAGATTTGGGTTCAGCTCTAGATAAGTTCAACGTGTCAAGGCAGTTCCTATTAGAGACCCAAAACCCTGATACAAAGAGACCCATGGGTAAGTGGATATTGAAATCTGAATTTGGATCCAAAAACCTCAGCTGCCTCTTATTTGTGTAATGTGCCACATGGAAGCCTGGATCTCCACACCTCCGCTCCTGAGACCGGATCTCAACAGCATGGATTCCAACATGACCAATCTCAACACCACAGGTCCCCAAACCACCGATTTCCCACTAGAGCCCAACAATACCAATTCCTAGGCTCAGATGACAACGACCTTTCCACCACTTCCTGACATCACTGACTCCAGCATTATATTGAAGTGCTGCAGTTTGAGCCACTCTCTCCATCTTGTTTGTTTCTTAACAGGCAAATAATATCACATGTCCCTCCACTTACCCTTCTCCAAACAAAGGTCTGGGTTTTGGTGAGCTTAAACTTTTGCAAATGGATACAATGACTTATGGACTCTGTGGCGTTCTTTGTGGTCTAGCACATTGTTATTTCACCTTATGTATCCTTTCAACCTCCAATAAACAGCAACCCACACATGAGTCAGCCTTAGTTGGGGATGCGCTATTTGTCTCCAGTGATTCAGTGAGAATTGAACTCAGACAGTGTAAACACTCAGCCAGATCCGTTCAAAGGCTCAGAAAATTATATTGGTAAATACGCAAAACTTGGGCCCAAGATGAATTTTATGAGCCATGCTTTGAAAAGTACAGCCACAACATATCCTGGTGCTTGGGGGACGTGCAGTGAGGTTGTCAGGAGGTCAGGTTACCATTGCCGCGGGTTCTGATCTGTCTCTGGGATGTGGTGTCAAACCCAGATCCTGACTTGTGGGCAGTAAATGCCATAGGGGACAGGGCCCCAAATCCTTGGGGACTGTCTCTATCCAGATCGAATGCTGACTCTTCAGCTTCACCTTCATGGCTAGGAACAGCTCTGCTGCAGTCTACATCTCAGCTCCCCCCATCCTACCTTCCTCCTTCCCTCGCCTTCCTTCTCCCATTTACAACCCTGCATCTTTAATTTCTGCTTGCAACTGTCTCCTTCTTCTTGGCACCAGGCCGTTGCCCTCTTCCCCTCCAAATCTCTTCTCAGAATTCTCTCCCTAGGATGGTGCTTTCCTCTCTCTCTGGCACCAGGTATTAAATACACCCAGGGTTGGAAAGCAGCCGGCCCAGCTCTTCCCCAGCTGGAAATTCTCTCAGCATGGGAGTCCTTAGCATGTGCAGAGCCAACACAGAGGGTGTACCGGGGAAGGGATGGGGACATGACCAGGATACAGGAAATTCCCAGCTGGAAGGTGGTCCCTTGGGGTCCATAACTGAGTAGATTAGAACAGCTCCCAAGCCCCCATGGTGTAGAGCAGCATGGGGGCTGCTTTACTCTGTGCCAGGGCAATGGTGAGAACATCCTTTGCCTCCCACTCGCTTCCAGTGCACCCAGCAGAAGCTGCGTGGAGCTGAGAATCTGGGACCTGATCACTCCCATAGCACCATCCTTCCCTAGCCCTCGCCTTCTATTAGCTCCCTTTTCCCCCAGCACCACTGCCCTGTTGCGACTTTGCCTTACATTTCTCCTGCTTCATTTAAGCTGGGAACTTCTCGGGGCTGCTTTGCACTTGTCTGTAAAGTGCCAGCCGTGCCCCTAGAGCAGAACACAATGCAATCTACTGGCAGGTTGGTAACCCCAGGGCAAAGGCCAACTTCTCATTGGGGTAATTCTATTCCATTCTCTTTCCGAGTCAGTGGGACAAGACATTTCATTCCCTAAACAGCTGCATTGTCTGCACCTTGTTGCAGGCAATAAATGAACACCAATAACTGCAGATGCCCCATGAAAGAGGAAAAATGAGAGGGACTGGATCCATCTGGACATTTTTCTACCTTTAAAAACAGCAAGGAAGGGATAGCAAACCTCCTGTGTAAGCCAATCTGTAACTGTTCGAGACCAGGGGAGTCCTTCCTGGGGTCCAATTTATCCCACATCTGCTACTGTCAGGTTTCTTGTACCAGCATCTGGTGCTGGCCACTGTCAGACAGGACATGGGGCTGGAGAGGTGTTGGCTCTTATCCAGTCTGACTGTTCCTGTGTGTGGTGTGTGTTTAGGGTGCAGGTTCGAGGGAGAGGTAAGGAGCCCCATGTTAACCCAGCCATCAGCCTGCTGGACTGGCTAGAAATACCGGTTTTGAGAAGAGATGGATCTGAGACTTGGCCCCTTCTAAAGATCGGAAGCCATCACTCCATTCTGCTGTGGATCTGAAGGGCTCCAGATTTTGGAGGCATCTGGTTCCATGGTTTTGGCTTGGCCCACGTGAGGCAGGCTTGAAGTTCCGATCTACATCCCGGTCCACACTTCCCCAAAGTTCACGTGTCTGGATGCAGGGTTTTAGTGCAGCCCTGAGTCAGGTGTAGGGCCCTGCTTGGAGGGACAGAGTTATCCTGCTGACCCAGCCTGGTTGCCAGGACACATGGGTCTCATCTCCACTCAGGAACATAGGACTCTGCGCCCGGACAGCGCCAGAGGGACAGCTCCTCCAGGAGAAACCTCTAATCCGTTCACGCAGGAGGGTGCTTGGTGGTTCCACTTGCTCTTGTTAAAAACCTCTGTCCCCTTTCGTGTTCAGAGCAGCCCCATGTAAGACCCAGCAATGGAGGGGGCAGGTGGAGAGAGCAAACGTGCTCCCCTTTGGTAATATGCGTGCTAGAAATAACGTATTTCTAAGACTGGAAGGTGGCCTGGGCTGAGCTCGTCTGGGCCCAGGAGAGATGAAAATTCTAGCAGGGGAAGGCCTCGGACGGCTCCAGCGCGCGGCAGGATTTTTCCAGATTTCGATTGGCGCTGTGGCGGCTTAGTCGCAAATATTTAAAGAGAAAAGCTTAATTCCGCTGCTTCTGGGGGTTGAAGCAGGGCAGCCAAAGGACACGCACCCAGCCAGCGGCCTCTGGATTGTTTGGTTAGGAATTAGCCTCTGCGTGTGTGTGTGAGTGCGTTGGGGGGGGAGCGGGGGGCGGAGAGGGGTCACTGGGATTTTGGTTTTGTTATTTGTCAAAACAGAGCACACGTGGATGGCGGAGGAGGTGGGGGCGGGGGCGGGACGTGGACAAATTACAGAGCAGAGGCCAGGCCATGATATTGTCTCCGTAAATAGAGTCAAAGGGGGCGGCTATGAAAAAAGTGGATTTTCCTCATTACTCAGATGGCTTTATAAACACACAAGTGGAGCTTCCCGGAGTGCTTCCCGCAGCCTGTCTTCTTGCTCTCCATCTTCATCTCTCATCGCCTGCGGTCCTCCCTTCTGCACTCCCCTTCAGCTCTCTGCCTTCTCACTGCTTCACTCCTTCTTTCTCCCCTGCTCTCCTCTCACTCCCCTTATCTTTGCCTCCCACATCCCCCCCTCGGCTCCTTCTCTTCCTCATCTGCTCCCTCATCCCCTCTCACTCTCCATCTCTTTCATCTCTCATTTACTTTTCTCCTTCTCTGCCTCCTCTTTCCCGCCACCCCCTCTCACTTTTTCTTTTCTCCCACTCCCTCCTTCTCCTTCCTCTTGTTCTCTCTCTCTCTCCTTCCTTCTGTCCCTTCTTCCCTCCCATTTTCTCCCTCCCTCTCAGAGGTTGACAGTGCAGCTTTCATTGATGGAGATGCACCTCCTCACACTGTATCTGGAATCGGCATCATAACTAAGTATTTCTTGGGACACCACTAGGACGGTTTTGATTTTCACAGTCAGACGTGCACAGAAAAAGCATGCGTGGCTGCATGGGTAATGTGAGCCCACGACTGCCAAGATTATGTACCCCCATGGCAACTGTGCCCACCCGTGGTTACATGGCTCACCAGTTGCACGCACATGTAGCCAGCCACACCTTTGACACGAGGGGCAAGGTAATAGATCCTGATGCAATGTGTGAATGGTCCTTCCCTTTCAGGAGAACATGCCGGGAGAGTTAAGAGGAAGAGTGTTGATCTAGCCAATTCTACTGTAAATCAAAATGATGTTGGCTCTCAACCTGGGCTGCCATGCAGCCCCTCGCACCATGCTGCCAACAGAAAAGCAGCTCCTAACCTGGGACACCTGGCAGCGTGGGCATGTCCAGAGCAAAGGGGGTGTGGCTGGGAACACCTGCGGCTGTTGGCAGCTGCCATAACTTAGAGCAGCCTTTGGGCTTCTCTAACCCACTCTGGGGACCAGCCCCGCAACACAGGAATAAGGGGAGCACAGAGGTGAGTAATAGCACAGCCTAGCTCCTGCCTCTCCTAGCTCATCAGCCTAAGCTTTCCTCAGTGAGCTGAGAGCAGATGCGATAGCCCAGCATAAGTGGTTTGCCCTTGAGCTGGGCTTCATAACACTGTCGACAGAGAGCCCAGCTCTCTTTCAACCTGCACTTTGTGCCGTCAGACACCCTCGTGCAAAGTGAATGCAAAATCCTACGCTTCTGGCCTGGGAGCGCTTTACAGCTGGTAAATAGCAACGCAAGGTGCAAGGCAACAGGGAATCCAGGCTCAAAATGCTTAAAACGTGTCCTGGGAATGCCTTTCACAGCCTGCCGTTCACTCACACTCCCTGTGCCCCACACCCTTTTGTAGCAAATTCCTCCGTTTTCAAACCCAGTCACAGTAATCAGTGATGGAAAAGTCCCATGAGACTCTCAAGCTTACCCCCTGCCTCGGAGAGGCCATGGTCTCCTCAGCAGATCTAAAGGAATATTAAACTGAAGGCATGCTATGCCCACACGCAATGAAAATGAGGAGTTGGGCTGGGACTGGCTTCTCTTTAGCTCAATAGCCAAAGCTCCCATTCACATTATAGCTCAAAACCTGTCTCTTCTGCACAAGCTGTGCTCTCCAATTCCCTCCTGCAAAAACCCCAAATTCCACCCAGGGGCCTTCCAGTTTTCTCATGGTCAATTATTCTCTTCATCAACTGACCCTTATATTATGGATCTAATCCAGACTGGAAAGGAGAAAACATTTTAATAGTGAAGGTGTCCAGTCCTTGGAAAAGCATAAACAAGGGAAGTAAGGGGGTCAGTCATCACTCGGCATCTTTAGAATGGATGTCCGGCTAAAAGATACGCTGTAGCCCACCCACAGTGTCTGGGCTCAATGGTGTCACATAGCAGGGAAATTCCCTTCTCTGAAAGAATCGTTTGGTGGAATTGTCTGGCCTGGGCTAGACATAGGGTTTGGCAGAATTGGATATTTTTTATATATACTGTATATAATTTTGATGGATAATATTCATGTTTGGTTTTTAAGCATTTTTTGCAATTTTTATCGATTGAAATGTTCACAGTTGTGGGAAATTATGGCGAGGGTCAGGCAATAATTATTTAGTGACAGTGGACAGTGAGGTTTATAAAGCTAAAGCGTTATAGCTGTTAAACACAAACACAAATGTGTCAAACTGTCCAAAGTCAATAGCCTTACATCAAACTCTAATAAATTCTCAAGCAGCATTTTTCTTACTTTGCCTATCTGTGAATGTTGATTATTATTGATGGGAACATTTTTTGTTGGTTTGCATGTGTGTGGTGAAATTGATTTTCATTCACATCTGCTGATAAAAATCGAATCTGTCCAAGCCTACTTATGCAGGAGGTCAGAGGCGATGAGGATAATGGTCCCTAGAGGCATATAAAGACTATCTAATTTACAGACATCCCTTATCATCTTAGAATATAGGACAGAAATTTACATTAGCATTGAGCTGTACCTGTAATGCTTCTCTTTCCATCCTGGGCTTTAAACTTTTAGTCTTTTAACATTGTTTGTTACCCTTTTCCTTCCCCTTGTCATTAGAGCTGGATAAAGTTTTTTGGATGAAAACTTTTTTGGGTGAAAAATGCAGATTTGGTGACACTGATTTGGGTTTGTTTCGAAACCTCTGCTCCCTCCACAGAAACAAATCTGAAAAAGTTAAAATGTTTCATGTAGACATTTTCAAAATGAAACATTTCCATTTTTCAGCATGAAAAATCCTGTCACCTCAAAATTTCCTGTAATTTTAAATTTTTGTAAAAAATGTTAACAAATGGGCAAAACTGAAATGAAACTGGTAAGTTTAAACCGGTGGAAAGGTCAGGAAAGACCTTAGCACTGCCAAGCGGGGTTGAGCAGACCAATGCCACAAGAAAATACTGACTTTAACAAAGAAATCGAACACCCAGAACTAGATGTCGTTCCATCTCACACAACTAACAAAAAGGTGAAAGACTCAATAAAAAACCAGCAAACGTGGGAAAGTGTGACTCTACGAGCATCTCAGAGCCAGCTGGTGCACTGTCATGATATGTACCCAAAAAGCGGCTCCTAATATATCATGGG
The DNA here is from genome assembly GCA_007922155.1 of Mesoclemmys tuberculata. Classification (NCBI taxonomy): domain Eukaryota; kingdom Metazoa; phylum Chordata; order Testudines; family Chelidae; genus Mesoclemmys; species Mesoclemmys tuberculata. The sequence goes on along the minus strand of ML675627.1, from coordinate 3,472,288 downwards.
AAAACTAAACCTCACTGATCATGAATATTCTTGCCAGCTGTATGAAGGGTAAACCCACAAAGAACTTATAGATATGAGCAGCAAATATGTTCTTAAAATGTTTATGGCAAGCAGTGCCTGAGCGATGCCCATTCCAGACACAGGAATGGGGTCCTGCCTGCTTGAATGTATTTCTGATGTAAATTGAGCAAGGTGTGCCCGAAGACAGAGAGAAGCACATTTACATGGAAGGTAAATAAAACCATCAGGAAAGCAACTGGGGAAAGACGGCTCTTTAACAATCTCATTGCGGATGGAGACTCATAGACTCATAGACTCATAGGTCAGAAGGGACCAATATGATCATCTAGTCTGACCTCCTGCACAAGGCAGGCCACAAAACCCTACCCATACACATTTATAACAACCCCGAACCCATGACTGAGTTATTGAAATCCTCAAAAGTGAGATTTGAAGACCTCAAACTGCAGGAAATCCATCAGCAAGCGACCCATGCCCCACACTGCAGAGGAAGGCGAAAAACCTCCGGGGCCTCTGCCAATCCGCCCCGGAGGAAAATTCCTTCCCGACCCCAAATATGGCGATCAGCTAAACCCCGAGCATGCGGGCAAGACTCACCAGTCAGCACCCAAAAAAGAATTCTCTGCAGTAACTCAGTTCCCATCCCATCAACATTCCCACAGACCATTGAGCAGACTTATCTGCCGATAATCCAAATCAATTGCTCAAATTAAACTATCCCATCATAACATCCCCTCCATATACTTATCAAGCTTAGTCTTAAAGCCAGATAAGTCATTTGCCCCCACTACTTCCCTCGGAAGGCTGTTCCAGAACTTCACTCCCCTAATGGTTAGAAACCTTCGTCTAATTTCAAGTCTAAATTTCCTAATATCCAATTTGTACCCATTCGTCCTCGTACCTATATTAGTACTAAACTTAAACAATTCCTCTCCCTCCCTAACGTTAATCCCCCTGATATATTTATATAGAGCAAGCATATCCCCCCGGAGCCTTCTTTTGGCCAGGCTAAACAAGCCAAGTTCTTTGAGTCTCCTTTCATAAGGCAGATTTTCCATTCCTCGAATCATCCTAGTAGCCCGTCTCTGAACCTGTTCCAGTTTGAATTCATCCTTCTTAAACATGGGACACCAGAACTGCACACAATATTCCAGGTGGGGTCTCACCAGCGCCGTATATAACGGCACTAACACCTCCTTCTCCCTACTGGAAATACCTCGTCTGATGCAACCTAAAACCGCATTTGCTTTTTTAACAGCACCCCAGGCAGCCTCCTTGCCTCTTGAAGCAGGGTCGATGAACTTTGGGAGGCTCAAAAGAAAGAGCCAAAGCCATTTTGGCATCCGTCGCCTGAAAAGACAAAGGAATGGGGCACTTTGAGATCTGTGTCCTGGCTGGAGACAGGTCAGCCACGCTGGAAAAGAGACCTGCTGAGAAACACGTCTTTGAGCAATGGAGCCTCATTTGTTAAATTAGCTTGGAGTCTTAGCCATGTATTTTCACTTTTGTTTGCCTGTAACCCTTTCTGTCTTGATTCCTTATATTTGGCATCACTTAATCCTCTGTCCTTTTGTTAAATAAACTTGTTTTACTTTTACTAATTCTGCATCTGGGCAGGGAGGTAGACTAGATGGTCTAGTCTTTTGGTCCCTTCTAACCCTCTGATTCTATGGTTCCATGATCCTACTGTAAACCGTTTCGGTGCACTGATTGACGGGAAGAGCGTGTGAACTCCAGTTAAGCTCGCAGGCTTCAGTGCATTGTCTCTTTAAAGGAACCAGGAACTTACTCACTTGGGTGAGCATTCAGTAAAGGGGCTGGGCACTGCAGGGAGATGTCTGTGGGGACCTCGGGAGCTGGGATTCACTGTTTGTTACCCACAAAGCAAAGTTTGGACTGGCAGAGTCCTGAAAAGTTTCCTGGCAAGGCAGACAAGCTGGTGCCTCAGGGAGTTGTCATCTGGTTTAGCAGTAAGAAAACTCTGGCTTGATTTGAGGTCTTCAAATCTCACTTTTGATGATTTCAATAACTCAGTCATGGGTTCGGGGTTGTTATAAATGTGTATGGGTAGGGTTTTGTGGCCTGCCTTGTGCAGGAGGTCAGACTAGATGATCATATTGGTCCCTTCTGACCTATGAGTCTATGAGTCTATGAGGTTGAGCAGGGTAACAGAGTAATTCACCATTCTAGGGACCCCAGCAGATTGTCACAGCAGGATGCAGCTGAAGAGCAAGTCGCTGGGGAAATGCTGAACGTTGGCTGTGATGATGAAACTATCGCTAAAATCACTAAACTTTATAACAAAGTAAGGCACCAGGAAAACGCTCCAGAGCAATGGGAAAATGACATTGCTGGCAAAATACCAACGAATGGCGGCCTAAGCACTTGCATTAACCGGCAAGGTGTTCCACTCCTTTTAGGGACAGGAAACGGAGAATGAAGGAAGCAGTTGAAGCAATGCTGTGTGCTACCACAATCCAAATTAATAAGATTTAGGGAGAAAAAGCTTAAAAACCAGGAAGCCTGCAGGCTGAAAATCCTGAAGGGAAATAAAAGGAAAAGAAAATGTATATTGGTTTTAAAAAACTAAGATTTTTAAGCCAGTATCTTGATATTTTGGGGGTGCCTGGTTTCCATTTTTTGAACCCAGAGCCTTGGAGAGACAGTCCTCAGTTCAGCGTTGCCAGCAGAGTTCCCCTGGGCTGGGGTTACTCTTGGCATAACAGCACCGTGATACAATTATGGAGGTTGCTTTGGGGAATGCATGGATTCTCCACAGCCTTGCACCTTGCCAAGTCATGCCCACTCGTGTCCTGTGAGTGTGAAACACAGACAAATGGTCCACTTGGCCTAGGGCGACATCACTCCACAGGATACCTGGCAAGAGGCAGCCATGCCCTTTGGGTGAGCGAGGTGTCTCCTAACAAAGGAAAGCTATAAGAATGGGTTTTCCATTTGGTGTAACTTTGGAGAAGCCTCCAACTCAGACTTTACTTGCTTTTATGGCCTCAACTTTAATTCCACTGGAATGATTTTTTTTTTTTCATGTTCAATAAAAATATATAGCTGCAGCCATCATCCTCTTACAGGCATAAATTCCTGTAATCGAGTATTTCCTCAGCTCCGTCCTACCGGCTCAAAATACTGAATGAACTAGCTGTCATGATCAATTAAGCTTCATTAAAAACTGAAACCCAGTCGCTTTGATGTTTGCCTGCTGGAAACTGCCTGACATAATCCTGTAAATTCTTTCGAAAGCACAATCATGGGCACGACCTGTATGTTTTCCCAAGAAGTTTATACAGCATGAAGCTGTAGTCAGAGACGCACGGCAATTAGATGTGAGGAAAAGAACTGTTATTAGGACATAGTTTGGGCCACTGATGGTCACACTTGCAAATAATGGCATCCCTAAGAGAGAGGTAGGACTCAGGAGTTCTGTCCTCTTGGCTTAGGGAGCTAACCAGTAGGTCACACTTTCTCTGTTCTTCCCAATAATGCAAGGACAGTATATGTTAAAAAATGTATGGAATGTAAATTCCTTTATAATTTTACACCAACAGTGCACAAACTGAAGCCTGCTCCTATCTGTGGCAGGCAGCTCTCTGTGATCACCATTCTGCATGACTAGCTCTTACAATTTCATCGTGAGCCTCCCGCTATTTGATGTTTTACTCACAGACCGGGCCCCTGGAGTCACATGATGATGTGAGACTCTTGGCTTCCATTTAACAACAAAAGGACGTTTCTAGCCCTCATGGTGGTGGAGAAGAGCTTTAATATGTGACCCAAGTGCACCCTTGAAGGCTCAGAAACCAGAAAGGAAATAAAATGAACCCCAGAATTTATTATTTAAAAACCAAAATCCTCATGATTTTGAAGCCAATTCCATGAGTTTTGAAAGCTTGACTGGAGATTTTTTAATGTCAGAGTTGGTGATAATGAGCATTTCAAATCCTGCACTGTTGTGTGATCAGTGGTCCTTTGAGCTGTCCAGTCACATCCAACACCTTCCACAATAGCAGCTGAAGCCACCCAATTGCCATTGTCCATATCGGGCCTGCTGGGTGGATCCAATCTACTTGATGTAATATATTTGGCCCATGTAGCATATTCCAGGTCTGCTTGATCTCAGCTTTCTGTTTGGGAAAAAGAGAGCAATTTTCTAGCCCTCATGATTGCAGAGAAAAGCTTGAAAAACAGACCTGAGTGTAATCAATATACTGATACCTTCCTGAGTGTGCAGAAAGCCCAAAACAATGACTCCAAGCATGGCGAGCCCCTCCATCTGTCATGGAACTCACTGGGGTGTTAATTCTAAAGCCCGGTGATGGCACTTCAGTGTGAGCTATTCCACTGCGGATTGGAAGTGAATCCGACAAACCGGGGAGTTGGGGAAGAAAACAAGAAGGCAGGAAATACAGATAGGACAAAAGGACAGGAAACAAGGAGGAAGAGAGGAGGATGGGGAAGAAGAGAGACAAAAAGATATATCGAGGGCCCTTAAGAAGTAGATTTTCCCGCTGAGCCAATGGGACTCTAACAATATCATGTTTAACCAGCAATAAATAAGAACTTTATAGAATGTTACTCGATATAGAGCAGATTCTGGCTCTGATCTCCATGTAGTCATCCCATTGGGAGCTCAGCAGCGGACTAAGAGGAGTATACAGCCTCACATCAGTACCCTGGCTCATGGGCCACTATTAAAACTGGACTTTAGCCCTGTCCACACAATGAATTTGACATCCCTCCTCTAGAACCTGGGTGGCTCGTTCCCTGATTGCCAGTGCTTCATTCCTTTCCAAGTCCTGCTCAGGAACACGGAAGTGATTCTTCGAGGACATCCAGCCATGCTTGTTTTTCATTTCCTCACTTGGGGTCAGATTAACTTCCAAGCTCTCTTTGCTCTTATTTCCTGCATTAAAGGCTGCTTGCCAAGACTCTCTGACATGGAAGGAAGACCTCTTTCCCAGAAGAATATCTATCAGATGAAATTTGCTCCAGCCTACACATCTAATTTGTGTTTTTAATCATTGTCCTTCCAGGTCAACAAGAAGTGCTTTTGCAGGAATCCATTTGACTTTTGAGATATTTCCTTTAAATGCTTCACCATAAAAATCACCTTCTGTGTTAACCATAAATTTTCAGGCAGCCTCTAGACATCTGACTGGGTCGTTCTGGTTCCCCAAGGATGGAGAACTAGAGAGTTTCCATTGTGGGGCATAACTTTCCAAGAAAATGATACAGGGAGCTGAATCAGATGTACTGGAAATGAGAAATCTCGGGGAGGTACATGGAAGATGGTGGAATGGACTTCAATAGGCACATGCATGATCGGGTTTTTGGAGCACGGTGAGGTCACAGTTCCCTTAGTGACAATGGGTAGGTAGGAAGTTGCAGTAGGCTGAGTTCTTCTTGAAATGATGACTTGATTGCTGCTGGGAGATATTTTGTATTAATCAGGTGTTAGGGTGCCCAAAACCTTGGATTAGGAATATTTAAAATTATTTCAAAATAAATAAATAAATGAGCAGCTCATGCTGGGTCTAGCGAGACAAAGGATCAACATGTCTTCGTCTCTTCTCTCCTGTTCTCCTCTTCTCAGCTTGATTCCTTGACCTTAGAGAGCCTTCGGTTAGAACAAGAGACAAATGGTTTCATAGAATCGGAATAGGAAAACCTCAGCCTAGGATATAATCCAGCCTGCTAGTAATTTACTGGTTACATTTGCTACTAAGGTATAAATAGCTTATACAGAGTTTAGTCAATGGACAGTCAATAGCTATAGACGGGTATAAAGTCCAACAGGTCGGCTTATGACTACCTTATGACCACCTCTAAGACTTTCTCTACTGAAGTGCTTATAACCATCTATAACAGCACATGCCACTCTTGTCTGTAATGTGCTTATGACATCTACAGATCATTTATTAACCCTTTAAAAAATGAGACAATACAGAGTTTAATCCATTTATTACTGTCACTCTACAGCATCAGGACTTAATGCCTCCAGTGTGCTGGGCAGTCTACATGCATGGAATAACAAGGAGAGTCTCTGCCCCAACGAGCTAAGGCCCGGATCCTCAAAGACATGCTGACACCTAATGCCCATTGATTTCCACTTAATAAATGATCTGTTCAACTGCCAGATGTGTTATCCATATTACTCCCTCTGAAACCATCCCCACTGCATTTGCCTGTTTCGTTCCCCTGTTGCATCCTGGCTGTCGTGTGGTTTGTGACCTCTCTGGGATAGGGACTGTTTTCTTCATTATGTGTCTGTACAGTGCATTGCACACTGGGACCCTAATCCTTTAATAAATAATACTAATGAAGAAAGTGTGCTCTCTGTATCTATGTAAGAACATAGGAACCGCCATACTGGAGCAGAACAATGGTCCCTCTAGTCCAATATCGGACAGCAGACAGAATGAGATGCTTCAGGGCAGAGCAATTTCCTGTGATCACCCCCTGGTGTCCAGTTCCAGCTTTCTGACAGTTGGATTTGTAGGGACACACAGAGAATGAAATTGCACCCCTGACCATCTTGGCCAATAGTCACTGACGAACCTATCTTCCAATGAACTTACAAAACAATTTTTTGAACCCACTGTGGCCTCTGCCTGGGCGGGTCCAGTGCTTCCTTCGAGTGGTAGGTCAGGGGACTGCTTCACCCCTCAGTGTTCTTCCACCCTCCAGTGGTAGAGGAGGGTATTACAGCCTCTCTAAAATGGTCTCTCCCTGCTGGGTCCTGGTCCTGTCTCTGGTTCTCACAGGCCCTTGCTTCTTCGCTGGGGCTCTTGTCCCTCCAGTGAATGGCCAGTATGGGGTGGAGGGGGGCCCAGTCCTACCCTCGACTCCAGGCCTCATCTCAGGGACCCTACAAGTAGCAGCCTCACGCTGTGGCTTAAGTAAAGCTGCTAGCTTCCCCGGGCTAGTTCCCCAGCCCCTTGACTTACTGTCTGTACCCTGCTTGGACAGGGGCCCTTCCTGGCCTCCTTGCCAGGGGAGGCTCTTGACCCCTGACAGCCCCACGGGGCGTGGTAGTGCCCAACCAAATGTCCAGTTCAATCTTCCCCTTCTGGCCGGGTCTCTTCCCTTAGGCCTCCAGGCCTGGGAAAGGTCCTTTGCCCTCTTCGGGCAGGTGTTTCCCTCCCCCAGGCTTTGTACCCGCAGGGCTCTCTCCTGCCAGTGTCCTGCGCCTTCTCCAAAACCCTCCTGGCTCTTGACAGCATTTTGCCTGCTCAGACTCACTGATCACTCCCCTCACTCCACAACTCCAGCCACACCCTTCCTCCGGAGGGGAGGCTTTTAACAAGTCCTAGCTGGGGCCTTGATTGGCTCCAGGTGTGTTAATTAACCAGGAGGAACCCCTGCTCAGCCACCAGGGGAAAAGTGACTTGCTGCTCCTTCTGGGGTTGATCCTACATCAGCCCTCCAGCACTCTCCTTGTTGATGTGGAGGTGCTGGGGGTCAGCGTGCCTGCCTCGGGGGGCTGTGTGCTTGCTGCTGCACCTCCCCATCTGGACCAGCCCCACCCCCACACACCGTCGCTCCTGCTGCTGCTGTTTGGGGGTCCTGCTGGCCTGCATCCTTTGAGGAGGGACTGGCCCCACTTCTACAGCTATTACCACCTGTGTGGGACCTTCCCTGGCCTTTTCTTTCCTTTCCCCCTTTGGACTTGCCCTCTCTTCCCCAGCTTCATTTGGCTGGAGGCCCCCACACACGCTCCACTTTAACCTCTGGCCTCTCTGAGGCAATTTATCCCCCCTTCCCCTCACAGCATGCCCTGCCCACCCCTGGCTGCCCAGTTTGTCCCCCTGCTCCTATTTTTCCCTTCTGTGTTTGTTAGTTTCCCTGCCCCGTCCTAGCCCCTGTGATTCCCCTCTCCTTTCCTACCCCATCCCCGGCTTGAGGTAAACCTGACCCCACTCTTTCTTGCTGCTTGTCCCTGCCCCGCCCCACCCTACTTGCTCAGTGTGCCCACGCTCCCAAACGCCCGTGAGCTCCTATCCATCCCCCCAATGGATGAGGAGGTCCTCTCGGTCAACCCTGTCCCTCTCCCCCCCACAGCCTTCTCCCCTGTCTACACCTGAGGCTACCTCTTCGACTGCCACTGCCGGATCTACTGCCCCCACCGTCCCTGCCAGGGCACTGGCGGTGACCAGCACGGGAAGGACCTCGACCGGAAGAAAGGACCGGGGCAAAAAGCAGGGGAAGAAACCCGCCTGGAAGGTGAAGTCTCCCAGGGTGGGGGCCGCTGTCCCTGCCATGGTCCTGCCGTTGGCCACGAGCCCCGCTACCACTGCTGTCCCCTCCACCAGCTCTGGGGGCACCTCTGCCTCAACCCCCAGGGCATACGCCCAGGAAGCCACCATCCCTCCACCAGCCACCTTGTCATCTGCCCTGTCACCTCCTCTAGCACCATCTCTAGTGGACGGGCCCCTTCCCCACCCTGACTAGGAAGTACGGCATCCACTGCCTCTTGGTGCCACCTCACCCCACGTTGACACCTACATGTGGGTGTTGGTGCAGGTGGTGGAGCCCTCCTGAGGTTCTGGCTGCACTTTTCCCCACACCTCTTTCTCTATGCCCACAAAATCACAGGTCCTCCTCGTCAATCTCCATCTAGCGCTGGCCAAGATGGCCATCTATAACACCAGGGAGAGGTGCACCAGTCAGCTTTGGGCGAGGAGTGTGTCAAGGCTGTCCGCTGTCAGGCCACCTGCATGGTCTATCCAGCAAGCTCTTCCTCCGTTTCCCCTTCCACCTCCAGGCCCTGGAGAGACTCCTTTATAGTGCAGGTAGGCTGGCTTGGAGCGCCCTGGCACACACCTTCCTCTGCTGCCTCCATGGACTCTGATATGACTGGTAGCTCTTTTATCTCCATCCGAGCGGTCGTCCGTCAGAGCTTTCCGAGCTGTCGGTCTTCTACCAGGACCTCCTCCAAGTCCGTTGTGGATGCCAAGGGGGAGGGTCTCCTCGCGGAGGCCTGCTGTGCAATCCACAACTCTGTGTGCAGGCGGCGGAGACCCCCTTGGTGCAACCAAGGTTGGTCCTGGCAGGCATCACCAGGATTGGAGACCTCCTGGACTACAACCAGGGGAACTGGGTGGATTCCCAAGTGCTGGCTTGGCACATGGGGTTCTCCACCCTTTGAAACACCCCAGTGCGTACTCCAGGAGGTGAGGGCAGCCTTGCCTCCCACTGCTCAGGTTTACCTCAAGCACATCCTGAGAAGGGGTGAGAGTCCTAGCCCTACAGAGCTTTTCATAGGGCCCTGGCCCCGTGAGCCTCCTCAATGGCCGCCCTCTCCCCATGCACTGAGCTGGCTGCTAAACTTGCAGCTGGTCCATTTCCAAACCGCACCAGGACCATCTCTACATGCTCGTGCTCCACACCCTTCATTTCCTCACCAGACACCAAGTGGCGGGACCTGATACCACCTGTAGAGGGCGAGGATCCCCGGTGGGCCAGCCTCTACTCTACCCTGACCTCATGGCCGGCCGGGGACATCAGTTGGCAGCTCCTCCACAGAGCCGTGAGCATGGGAATGTCCTTGGCACGGTTCACCCTTCGCCCTGACACCTGCCCTTCGGCAGCGTGAGGGAGACCCTTGCGCACGTCTACCTCAAGTGTGCCAGGCTCCAGCCCTATTCCGGCTCATCCAGAACCTATTGATGCACTTTTCCCTGCACCTGTTCCTATACGCAACCCCCAACCATGGCCCCACAAAGTCTTGGGACCTCCTTGTCAGCCTCCTCGTCCTGGCTTAAGTGGCCATTTACAAGACCAGGGAGAGGATATTGGCTGGGGGTGGGAGGGGTGCTCTGCGACTGTGGGTCCTATTTCCGTTCCTCCGTCTGTTCATGCATCTGGGCAAAGTTCCTCTAGGCAGTGTCCGCTGGATCCCTAGATGCCTTCCAGGAGCAGTGGGCACTGTCCAGGGTTCTCTGCTTGGTGTCCCCTTCTGGTTTCCTTTGTTTGACCCTTTGACCCCCACGCCCCTCCCTGTTTTTTCATTCATTGTCCCCCAGCAATTAATTGAGTCCTGAGCCCAGTGACTCCTCCCCTTAGCCTGGAATTCAAATAGTATCACTCTCTGGTAATCAGCTAGTCTGATCCTGTCACATCAGCTATGCTTTTGGCCTCTATAACATCTCATAGAATCATAGATTAGGGTTAAAAGGAACCTCAGGAGGTCATCTAGACCAACCCCCACTCAATCATCCCATCCAGGGCTTTGTCAAGCTGGGCCTTAAAAACCTGTAAGGATGGAGATTCTACCACCTCCCTAAGTAACCCATTCCAGTGCTTCACCACCCTCCTAGTGAAAAGCTTTTTCTTAATGTCCAACTTACACCTCCCCCTCTGCAACTTGAGACCATTGCTCCTAGTTCTGTCACCTGCCACCACTGAGAACAGCCTAGCTCCATCCTCCCTGGAACCCCCTTTCAGGTAGTTGAAAGCTGCTATTAAGTCTCCCCTCATTCTTCTCTTCTGCAGACTAAACAGGCCTAGTTCCTTCAGCCTCTCCTCATAAGTCTTGTGCTCCAGCCCCCTCATCATTTTTGTTGTCCTCCACTGGACTCTCTCCAATTTGTCCACATCCTTTTTGTAGTGGGGGGCCCAAAACTGGACACACTACTCCAAATGTGGCCTCACCAGTGCCAAATGGAGGGGAATAATCACTTCCCTCGATCCGCTGGCAACGTCCTACTAATGCAGCCCAATATGCCATTAGCCTTCTTGGCACTAAAGGCACACTGCTGACTCTTCTCCACTGTAATGCTCAGATCCTTTTTGCAGAACTGCTGCCTAGCTCGTCGGTCCCCAGTCTGTAGCTGTGCATGGGGTTCTTCCGTCCTAAGTGCAGGACTCTGCACTTGTCCTTGTTGAACGTCATCAGATTTCTTTTGGCCCAATCCTCCAATTTGTTTAGGTCCTTCTGTATCCTATCTACCACTCCCCCTAGCTTAGTGTCATCTGCAGACTTGTGGAGGGTGCAACCTACCCCATCCTCTAGATCATTAATAAAGATCTTGAACAAACCGACCCCTGGGGCACTCCACTTGGTACTGTCTGCCAACCAGACACTGAGCCATTGATCACTACCCGTTGAGCCCAATGGTATAGCCAGCTTGCTGTTCATCTTACAGCTCATTCAGCCAACCCATACTTCTTTAACTCGCTGATAACTTGGTCACATTGTGTGAAGAAGTACTTCCTTTTGTTTATTTGTTTTAAATCATCTGCCTACTAACTTCATCAGGTTACCGCTAGTTCATGTGTCATATGGTGGAGTAAATAACATCTCCTTATTCACTTTCTCCATACCATTCATGATTTTATAGACCTCCATCGTGTCCCCCGTTATTTGTCTCTTTTCTAAATGGAACAGTTCCAGTCTTTTTAACCTATCCTCGTATGGGAACTTTTCCACACCCCTAATAATTTTTGTTGCCCTTCTCTGTACCTTTTTCAATTCTAACATATCTTTCTTGAGATGGGGCCAGTAGGAGATATACAGTGTTAAAGGTATAAGCGTACCATGAATTTATGAAGTGTCATTAGGTTGTTTTCTGTCTTATTATGTATCTCAGCCTGTTCTGTCCACACCCACTCCTGCTCTGGACACACTGCCTTCCCAGGGAGGCCAGGGAGCGTGTGACGTAGCTTCCTCTATGCCAGCTTTTTACCGTCCCGCAATCCCCCTGTGCAAAGGGAAGCTGGAGGGACACGGGGATTGCGGGACGGTAGAAAGCTGGTACAGGCGCCATGGAGTTTTCGAGACTCTGGTGAGCTTGTTCCCTAAGCAGAGGCGACTTATTTCACCGCTCTGAGTGCCGCCTTCCCCTTGTTGACAACTTGCCAGGCGCTGCAAAGAGGAAAGGGAGGAAAGGAAATCCCCAAAGGAGCTCCAAATGTTTCGGAAAAGCCACAACTGCTTCTGCCACGCTGCACCCGAGGACTGGCCTCAGCCGAGGCCCCTCCCAGCAGGGAGTGAGAGACGAAGGTGCACAAACCAGCCCTGCCAAACGCCTCCGCACCAGAGCCGAGGCAAAGGCCTACGTCAATGTGAACTTTGTTCAGTCTCCTAGCAGGGGGAAGCCAGCAGGGCCAGGCGCACTGCTAATCCTGCCGGAGACCCAGGTTTGTGCAGCCCGGGGTAGGTTTGCTTATTGCTGAACGCCAGATAAAGTTCCTTGGAGTGCTTATCTTGAGAAACCGCAGGCGGCACCGTGAGATGAAGGCCAGGGAATGCTGCGAGGCTGCTTCCCCGCCACCATCGCACTCTGCGATCGGGGAGGGATGGAGAAGGCCCGCTCTGACACCTGGGGCAGGGCAGTAGAGTGGTCACCTCTCCTGCTCCGGCAGCTCGGAAATGCGAGATGCCTACATTCAGAATTGGGCGCCTGGTGTAGGAATTGTCGCCCTGAGCCTCACAGCAGCGGAGCTGCACGCCAGGCTGCTAACAACTGACGGAGGCTGGCGTTGCTCTGCTGACGTGGTAGCGGAGGACCCAAGGGCCAGGACTCCCTGATCTTCCAACCCTCCCTCTGCCCTGCTGCCCTAGTCTGGTGTAAAGCAAGGGAAAGTCCATTCAGCAACACCAGGACACATGAGAAAAGGATCAGGCCCTCGGGGGCCAGGCTTTAGACTCCCACGTTTGAAGCTGGACCCAAAGGACTTTCCCAAGGTCACCCAGCAAGTCAGTAGCCAGGACCAGCACCCAGGTCTCCTACCCTCCAAGTTGGGTGCTCTAGGCACTCAACCACACTGCCTCCTTGTGGGTGAGCCTCTAGGATCACGAGGATCCCAGCCCAGGCTGCCGCAGCCGCGAGCAGACAGAGCACACCGTGCACGTATCCTTGGGAGGTCTTGTTTTTCAGGAGAAGCATACGGCTGGACAAGGCAGCAAGGAAACTTCCCCTCCCCTCCAGCCCTCTTGGTTTTCACCTGCAGACAGGCCTGCGCGCTGTGTCTTGGCTGGAGGCTCAGCGTCTGGGGGCGCGTGGGAGCAGAAAGGCTAGGAGACGTTGTGCGAGCTAACACAGTGCCCCTTTGTTCCCCCTCTGCTCCCATCTCCTCGCACCAAAGTGCTGAAAACTTAGTGCCAAAGGCTTAAATAGCCAAGCAGGCTGGGCCCCTTTAAAGAAACAGCTGGTCCCGTTTAAAGAGAGCACTCTACCTTTTCCAGGTCCCACACTGTGTTAAGTGACCAGCAGCCAAACTGTGGATTGGACAAAACACTGGAAAATAGACTCTGGACAATTATTCTGCTCTGCAGCCACAAAGGGTTGTGGGGGCAAGGCAAGAAAACCCAGCTGGATTTGGTGGCGGGGGAAGAGGGATGCTAGGTTGCACCCCTCCCTTATACCCGGTCTGAATTTGGCCCTCTGTGTTAGCCACCTCATCTGTAAAGGCTCCAATCCAGAAAAGTGCTTCGCTTTAAATGCATGAGTGGGGCTCAGGGAAGTCAGTGGGTCCCAGAGTAAAGAGGCTTTCATGTAAATGAAAATCAGGCCCCGTGGGACTAGCCATGCTGAAAGCAAAGCACGTGATGAGGTGTAATGCCGGATCAGGGCCAAAGTGGATTACGTTAAATCAGAAGAAGGCATTCTTATTCTGGAATCAGCGTGTCCACACAGGAGCTATTGCAGAATAGCTCTAGTCTAGTCTATTCTGCTCCGCAATAGCTATGCTGCCCAATTTCCCCCTGTAGACAAGCCCTTAGAGTAAAGAATCTAGGCCTAAATGTTGTTGCTGCACAATTATTGCCCAGACGGTGCCCGTTTTACTCCTGGCACAACACACTGACACACCTGGTCCCAGCTGACGTTAATGGGACTACTCCCCCAAGGAAATTCTCACCCCTGGGTTGTGCAACAGGATCATGATGTCCTTGTTAACTTGGTAGCATTTCACACCCACTTTGCAAAGGACTGACCCAAGGTGCAAGGCAACAGAGAATCAGGCCCCCACCGCACTCCCTTCTGTGTCGATCCTCACCCACCCTCACAGCTCTGCTAATATGTACACATGCCCAGCCTGAGACTGTACTCAGAGCTCCTCGGCTCCCTGCAACCACTGTGATTCCTGTCTTGTGGCTCCCACACGGGTCTTCAAGTCCATCTCAGTCCTGACATGCAAGGTGCTGTGAACCCAGGACCCTGGATTTATTCTTCCCCCGCAGCTCAGCCAACCGACCTCCACCTTCCGCTGCTCTGCAATTCTGGGCTCAATGGCAGGCGCACCCGTCTTCCCAGCTGGCCTGACAGATCCATTTGGGAAGGGCTGCGGAGGCGGGAGGGAAGAGGTCGGAGAAGATAGTGGCATCTTCTGTCTCGCGTCTCGCCCCAGCGGAATGATTTTCTCAGATGATTGCCTCAACTCAGACCAGCCCTAAACAAAGGGAACAGGAAACAACCACTCCGCACCTACAGATTATGCACTCTCTGTTCTGATCGCATTTTTCCAATTAGCTCAAATATTTAACAACAGCTTTAAAACACAAACTAACTGTCAGCTTTTGACCTCAGCACCCCTTTCCTCAGCTCAAAGATCCACTTCAAGGCTCCCCAGCTGGCTTTTTCTGGGCACTGAGCGGCCACGGGAGGTTGGCAGCAGGGCAGAGAAAACCAACCGCCGTTGTAGACATATGAGTGAGATCGTCAGCGGATGCATATCACCGGAGCTCCATTGATTTCAGTGGCTCCACACCAACTCACAGCAGCTGGGTGTCTGCGCTACAGAGCTCTGGGATCCTTACAACCAGCAGCCCCCAGCCATTTTATGATGGTGAAACAATAGCAAAGTGCCCATCCACTGCTACCCAATCGTAGGTCAACGTATTTTCCCCAGTTGCACTTTAGTGCCTGAAGGGCAAAGATAGTTTTACTGTGGGCTCAGCGTAACAAACTAGGGATCATGTGTTAGTAGCTCTCTGCCTAGTTAGCACAGTGGAGTGATAGGCACAGCATGGCCGGCCAGCGTTAGGAGGGACCTTATTGCTGCTAGAGTTCCTGCTGAGCCGGTTTCCACGGGTTTTCACCCCGGTGAAGGCACCACCAATCAGGACTGTTGTTGTTTTTTGATGCGGCTCACAATGCTGAAAATTATGGATGGGGGAGTTACTCCTGCCAAGACGTTCCCACCGGCAGGGCTGCGAGCTCCTAAATGAAGCAGGATTCAGGGCTGGTCAATGGAATCCTAGAAGATGAGGGTTGGAAGGGACCCCAGGAGGTATCTAGTCCAACCCCTTGCTCAAAGCAGGACCAACCCCAACTAAATCATCCCAGCCAGGGCTTTGTCAAGCCGGTGCGTTGGTCCTCAGCTGGTGGCTGATGTGTTGCTGGGAGCCGTGATCTTATAACGTAAGTGGGCTCAGGGCTGACCCGTGCTCGAGTGGGAGACGGTCCAGGAAAATGCAATATGCTGGGTAAAATGGTACTGTGGATTCAGTGGCTCCATTCTCACTGAATCGGCAGTGAGCTACAGCTGGGATTTTAAAGGCATTGACGGGAATTTGGGGCATGGCCCCTAGGAGATCTCAACAGGGGTTGAGCATCAAGGCCTTAGAGCGTACTGACCCAAAGCTCTACTGGGCGTTTAGGTGCTGTTGGGATGGCTTTTGTCTTTGGCCCACCCTAGGGATCTCCAGAGCTGAACGTATGACTCTGTAGCTTAAACTCCAGAGCCAGGCTCTGTGGTTGGCAGCTTGCACCAGTCTCACATCCTCTGTAGCATGCTCTGACGCATGGGTTACATCTTCCCAAGAAGAGACTCCTTAACCTAGAGTGCAGTTCATTCCTCTGTGCCACACCGCACAAGGTCATCCACCACATAAGCCCTCTAAATTATCCTGAGTATTACACAGATCGCGTGATGGCCAGGGGCACAGAGGTGTGAATTTCACCAGCAATGCAGGTAATTACCTTCTGCTTTTTCAGGATGATGCAGTGAGCCTCCATTCACATCCAGCCCCCAGCTCTGGCAAAGATCCTGCTCCTTGTAATGGGATGAGCCAAACCCAGAAACCCCGACACCTCCAAAATTTGGGGTGGTAAGCACTTAGATCCAGATTAAAATACCCCCGCTTCAGCCATCTCCAGCAATGCTAACACTCATCCTTACATCTCACTGTGGTTCACCAATATTTAGTTTTCACCTGTGACGTGGGGAAGCATCACTATATCCAGCCTGTAGAGGGGAAACTGAGGCACAGCGAGGGGTCGGGACTTGCCCAGGGTTCCAATGAATGTCAGTGGCGAAGCCATGAACAGAACCAGAGCCACGGTTCATTAGACACACTGGGGGCTAGATGTTCTGGTGGCCTGGGCCTGGTGCCAAGTGTGTAGCAGGCCAGCAAATCAACAATGGCATTTCACACTTGCTGTGCCCTCAAATGCCACTGGGGTAAATGGTTGCACCAAGCCCATTGGCCCCCACCCTGACTCCTCACTGGTTGTACGCAGGTGCAACACCATTGACGTCGGTGGAGTTATTCATGATTTACACGTGTGCCTGAGATCAGAATCAAGCCCAAAGCCTCTTCCAGGATAATGCTGTAATTTCACAAATAAATCTTATCTGCAAGGAACCCTAGAATCATGGAAGATGAGGGTTGGAAGGGACCTCAGGAGGTATCTAGTCCAACCCCCTGCTCATAGCAGGCCCAACCCCAACTATTCCATCACACGATGCTCAGTCACCCTTTGGAACTCAATTGCTAGGGGGTGTTGTGAAGGCCAAAAGTATAACTGGGTACAAAAGAGAAATAGAAGAGTTCATGGACGGTAGGTCCATCAGTGAAGTTGGTCAGGGATGCAACTGCATGCTCCAGGTGTCCCTAAGCCTCTGACTGCCAGAAGCTCGGACTGGGCAACATGGGACGGATCACTTGAAATTTCCCTGTTTTGTTCATTCCCTCTGAAGCACCTGGCATTGGCCACTGTCAGAAGCTAGGACACTGGGCTAGGTGGACCATTGATCTGATGCAGCATGGCCGTTCTTGTGTTCACTGGTAGACAGCCATTTGTCGGGTCTGAACCCATTTTCTCTGCTGCCGTTTATAACAGCGACAAAGAGAAGCCACGCAACCCTTGGCCCAGTCAGCAGCTATTAGCTATTTGTGTGGCTGTTCTGTTTCCAAGCCGCAATCTCTCTTTAATGAGTGATTTACATCCAGGATCTTAAGAAAAAGATTACCACACACACATGTTAACTAACCTCGATTAAAGGGAAGGAAAAATTAATCCACTCTGGTCATTAATTCTTTTCTAAAGAAAATAAATCTAATCACAAGCTGAGAACAGGATCCAAGACTCAACCCTATTTGCAGCGGTACCCTGTTGTGCTGCGCTGCACTAAGAATAACAGATGTGGTCATCTCATTGCCCCTTGAGAACAATTGCACCAGCGCAGTCACACTGATATGATGTGACCTCAAAGGCCCGCCATGTGAGGATGTTATCTTCAAGAGGCCTGTGAGACCCAGGGTGGGGAACATTTTCCCATCACATTCACCCTGGTCAAAAGCAGTTCAGCCAACAGCGTTAACTGACATTTGGGTTATATCATTTAATGTGTATTTATTGTATTGCTCTGCCGGAACTTGATCCATTTGAGCCACTTCTTCCTTATGGGGGGGACACATATTTCCTGTTATTGCCGCAGGCTTTGTCACCTTAGCCCTGACGCATCTGAGACATTCAAAGAACCATCAGTATCATTGTCCCCATTTTTCAGATGGGGAACTTGAAGTTTCAAGAGGTGAAATGAGTTGCCACAAGGAGAGACAGTGGCAGAGATGAATGTCTAATAGTTTCTCTCATCCTTAAGTGGTTTACAAGGTTTATTATGCAAAAAGAACCATGCCTTCAATTAAATGCAACTGTACCTGGGGTGGGATCTGGTATTTATTTATTTTATATTTAAACATACATATGAGGAACATCCATCCAATGCTTGGGGAGTCCTTTCCAGTATTTAAAATAGCACGATAATAAACAATCACACTGGACTGCTGCAACCCATAGCTTTGATGGACATATGGGGCAGTGTGGCCTGTGTGGGAGTCAGGCAATACAAGCTGTATTGTGGGTTCACTGACCTGTTGCATGGCCTTGAGCAATTTACTTTGCCTCAATGCCTCAGTTTCCCCATTTGTAAAATGGATAGAGGTGGGAGGGAAATGGTTTTCTCAGCCGGTGAAAATTTTTGTGATATTGAAAAATGTTCCAGTTTTGAATTGGGACAAAACTATGAAATCTTGAATATTTTCATGAGCTGAAAATCCAGATAGATTTTTCAGATAGAAATAGATTTTCAGTTTGGTTCAGTCAGGAGGGTTTTTGTTTCCCACAATCATTTCTAAATGTTTTGTTTCAACTTTGATCCTTTTTGTATTGGAAGAAAAAATTGATTTGACTATAATTAGCTGAAATTTTAAAAGAAAAACACATTTGGAGCTGGCAAACCAGAATTTTTCATTTGGAAAACGTCAAAGTGAAATGCTCTGATAATTTCAACCCCTCTCACCTTTTTTTTTCAAAAAATTTTCAAGTGAAAAAAAAAGGGTCTCATGAAAAGTTCTGATTCTAACAAATCGCCATTTTCCAATGAAGAAAAGATTGGTCTAAAAATGATGAAACTTAGCCACCTTTATGGAACCGTTTGAGTGCTATGAAATGGCACTCTCTGAAAGATAGGTATTGGCATTCACTCCCATGTCAACTCTCTGTTATACTGCAACAACCCATCATTACTGCATCATTCTATTCCCCCCCCCACACAAATATCTGGTACCTGTTTAAAAGCTCACAGCAAAAGGGCACAATAGGCTAGGAAAGAAAGTGAAGACATTTATTATATCCATGTGATATAAGGGAAGGAGGGCAAAGGTATAGAGAAGGCGGACTATACTGTGCGTGCTATAATATAAACAGCACATGGAAGTATACAGACTAAATAAAAGTAAATCTGCTCCTCAAATGGGGGTCATTTGCTTTTTCATGGCACCCATGTTAATTACTGGACCAAACCCTGCTGTGAGCAAGCGGTTGGACTAGACACCTCCTGAGGTCCCTTCCAACCCTCATCTTCTAGGGTTCTGCGATTCTAAACCTCAGATCCAAACACCCCAAATGCTGAGGATGCTTAACTCCTGATTCAGATCCCAACATGGCCCCGATCAGGAAGGTACTTAAGCACGTGGGTAATTTCAAGCACGAGTAATGCCACTGACTGAATTGGAGTCTTTAAGACTGGCCCCATTGCTATAAAGGACTGAACATAAAACATTGATCTGAACACCTGAAATTCAGGCAAGTTTGGATCCAGATCCAACACCAGAAAGTATTCAAGAGACCAAGTTAGACTCCCCCTACTCTTGTGAACAGTGGCATGGGATCTTTAACAATAACAGCCACAAGAGGGCTGGATGTTTGGGAATTGTCTTGCCCTGAAGAGAGATGTAAAATTGCTTCCCAAAGCATTTTTATTTCATATAGTCACTGTAAACGTGCTTGAAAAGAGTTAAACCATTGAAGTGCTTCTCTCGGCAACAGTCAGATGCTTCTAAGTGTTTTGTAACTAGTGGTCTGCAGGAAACATCTCACAATCTGCCTGTCGGGATTTTGTCCTCATCCTTGCATTTTTATAATTTTTTTCCAATATGGAAAATTTCCATATGTCATAAGGAGGAAACGAATCAGATTCTCTGGAAATTCACTAGGATTCTATAGCAGTGACTCTATGAACTTAGAGAGTTTGACAGAAAATGATGTTAACCATCCTGTAGAACTCAGTAACAAGGACAGAATTCTCTATTAGAAGATAAAATTCTCTACAAAAGGAAGGAGGCTCAATAGCTAAGGTAGTAGACTGGGACTCAGCCTTGTGTATGCTCCATCACAGAATTGCTGGGTGACCTTGGGCAAGTCACCTAGGGCCAGATTTTTATAGCTATTTAGATGCCTCAAGTTGCAGGACAGGCACCTAATGAGGTCTTCGAAATCATTGATATCGGTTGGACTTCATTGCCTAGGTGCTCTTAACCCTCGCTCACCGCCCCAGACACCTGTTGGTATCTTTAGACATCTAAACACCTTAAACAAACCTGGTCCTTTATCTCTCTGTGTCTCACTTGTCCATCTGTAAAGTGGAGATTGTATGACCTATCTGTCTCCCCGGGGTGTTGTAAGGATAAATCCATTAAAGATTGTGAGGTGAGATACTGCCTGTATAAGCCTAAGACAGACAGGCATTGAATTTCGAGCTAGTCAAAATATTTTGATTTTCAATTTTTTTGTGTGTCATTTGTCAAACATTTGAATTTCAACACCCACCTTGAAAGATGTGAATGAAAATGTTCATGGACTTGTGTGTGTGTGGTAGTCTTTCTGAGCAGCTCTGTCACAGGCTGAAGACTTTTGATTTCCAAAAAATCCAATAGAAATTTTTTTGGGAAAAAAAGGACAAAATTTTGATCACATTTCATGATTTTTTTTGTACTGGCTTTTTTTCCAGGCAGCTGTAATTGAATACCACAGAATGATTGAAAAAGCCCATCAGAAAATGGATTATTTTCTATATATTTCCTCGGGGCTTTGCCCCTTCACCACAGCCAAGAGCTCTTTTATATTGCACGTGTTGAATGCTGTGCAATGCTAACAACACACTCCATATATTTCTCAGTGACAGGATATAAATATTCCCAGTGAAGTGCACTTTAAGAGGTGCGTGCTTGCCAAAGGATGCTGCCAGCCTCTTCAGTTATGGCGATGAGATTGTGTGGTTTTGTTTAAATGAGAAAACAAATAAATTTTCCCGCACTCTCTCTCCTCTTCACTCTCTGAGCAGACGCGGCCTTCACCGCAGGCTGAAAGGCAAATATTTAGAGAAGATGCATGTTAAAAAGTAGGCAGAGCATCACTGCTTCTGGCAGAGCCATGAAAGTTTTGTGGGGGGAAATTCACCCCGTACAGAAGCCTAGCACAAAGTCAATGTGCCATTTAATCATCTGCCTTGAGGGGGATTTAAATGGGATACAGGCCTCGCAGTGGATCTCTGCACAGAGATGACTTGCATACACGGACAGGCCACTTACCCTTTCCATGCCTCACTTTCGCTTTTGGTGTGACAGGTCTAAGAATGATGGTCATGAGCCAACGCTGGGGCGATGAGGCTCAGGTTTGCGAAAGGATCTGGAGATGCACCATATAAAATGTCACCGTTATGCGTCAGCCTGGATCATTAGGCTACAGACACAAATCTCTTCCTTGTCTTCCTGCTACTTTGGGGGGCTGCTTAGGGCAGCTGCCTGCTCATAATGAGCTGGGGGGCGTTTTCAGAACAAACAGTTTGTTCGATGGAAAATGCAGTTTCCCTTGATCCAAAACTATCTGCAGATTTGACGAGAAGAAACGTGGCCGTTCTGGAGGAGAAGCTGGCCGTGGGAGTGCTGTCACCCCTTCTCCCGTTCCCACCCCATTTTTATAACCCAAACCCTAATGGTTAGGACACTCACTTGGGGTATGGGAGACCCAGTGTCAGGAATCAGGGGCTGCAGCCTGAGACCAGCTCGCTCACATGCAGCTGATCACCCGGATCAGCCAGACTCCCTGCTTGACTGAAAGGGGTCACCAGCCCTCGTCGTAAGCTTGGCAGCAGCACTAGGCCAGTGCCTGGTCAATGCTTGCTCCTGCAGCTGTGATTGCTCCAGGGCCTGCCTCGTTCCCAGCCTTGTTTCAGCCCTGATCCTCCCTTGATCCTGCCCTGCTCCTCTACCTGAGGCCTGACGCTGGCTCTGACCATTGCCTCTGTTCCTGGCTGCTGACACCTACTCCGACCTCTCGGCATGACTGCCACTGCTCTGACCACTGGACTCCACCACCCACGCCCCAGGTTCATGACCCCTAGGCCTCTCTTGAACAGACCCAAAATGGACTTTTCCAATTCACCAGATGTCAGAGGTTATGGCTTTATTACAGGTTGAGGTTCTGTGGCCGGCGACGTGCAGGAGGTCAGACTAGATGGTCATAATGGTCCCTTCTGGTCTTAAAGCCCATGAGATTCACTTGGACCTAAACCAATTCCCTCTTCCCCCCCAGCACGGCCACTGCTCCGAGAAGTCAGTTATTTGCTGATTAGCCCACATTTGCCTATTGCGGGGTTCTTACGCCATCCTGTGAAGCATCTGGTGGTGACCACTATCAGAGAAGGGATACTGGAGGTGATGGACCTCGTGTCTGATCCAGTCCTGCAATCCCTTGGTCCTAGAATGGGCAGGCAACTGGGTCAAGGCTCTCTCCCCTCCAGGCCATGCTGGCAGATTCTTAATAAAGCTCAATCCACTGCAGAGAGTACAGCTGAAATAAATGAGATGCTCCAGTGGGCAAAGCTCAGGGGTTGCTAATGCAATGACACGGATATGAAACATGTTAGAATGTACGTAGGTGCCCTGGATGGATTTCCATGGAAAAGGCCGGTCGTTCCAAGTATATACGTCGTCTCTTTGCTGTTCTGTTTTCTCCCTGTCTAGAGAAAAGAGCTGAAATGATGTGTGTTGGTGCAATGCGTTTCCCTAGTCACCTTTGCAATAAACTCAAGAGCGGAGCTGCACATGTGGCATGCTGAAAAATGCCTCTAAAGCAAATGGTTAGTGCAGCTGGCTACTGGCCAGCAGGTAGCATGGGACTTTCCATTTGTCCTTCAATTATGCTGCCAGTTGGCTTCATCTATGAGCAACGGTTCCTTGGGGGGACTTCTGTATAACAACGAGAGCGGCTGAGTCCTGGAAAAGGGAGATGGGGAACGTTCATCCAGCTCCCCAAGGGCTGTCTGACTCATTGGTGCTCCAATTGATTGGAGAACATTGGCACGTGAGCTTTTGTGCACACTAAGTGATGCTCATACCTAGGATTCTAGCGGATGAGGGTTGGAAGGGACCTCAGGAGGTGTCTAATCCAACCCCTGCTCACAGCAGGACCAGCCCCAACTGGATCATCCCACTCGGGGCTTTGTCAAGCTGGGCTGTAAAAACCTCTTAAAAAAAAAAAGCACTAGTTCTTCCCCAGTGCTTTTCAGTAGACCTCAACGCACTGTACAAAGGAGTTCAGCATCATTAGCCCCATTCTGGGGAAACTGAGGTAAAGTGGTTTGCCCAAGGTTCCCCAGGAGGCTAGTGGTAGAGCTAGGAACAGAGCCGCAGTCTCCTAAATTCTAGTTCAGCACTCGCCGTGCTCAGGATCAGCACACAACTTAAGTCTTACTTCACACAGGGCTGACATGGGACTTGAGTGATGAAACATCTTCAGCATGGAGTGAATTTCACCCTGTAGGCTGGGGGCACGGTCCAGCCGAGGTGTCATGACCCTTCCTCAGGCCCAGGCTCCGAGGAAGGCCACAGCGTCTTGGTCTAGGGGATAGCCCCAGCCCCCAGGCTTCCTTTGCAGTCTGTAGCCCCCTGGTCCTCATGTAGGGCAGGGCTGGTAAGGCGTCCATGACCCCCGGCCTTCCAACAGGCGGGGCGGGCAAGCAGTCTATTGCCCCCCCGCCCTCGGACAAGGCGGGCAGGCAAAGTGGCCTTTAGCAGGGCTGGTGAAGCAGTCAATAGGCCCTGGCCCTTAGGCAGGCGGGGCAAGGATAATAGTCTAGAGCCCCCAGTCTCACTGGCAGGCGGGGCTGGCAAAGCTTGTTACCCACTGGCAGGCCAGTTCAGAGGAATCCCAGCACTCCCGGGGCGGTGAGGGAAGGCGGGTGGGGGACGCAGGCCCACCCGACTCCCCTGCGTCCCAGCCCAGGGCCCTACCAGTGGCAAAGTGGTTTGTCACTGAGTCAGCGGGGATCCAGCCGCAACCACTCTAGAGTCGGCTCTCCCCGGGCCACTTCCTCCTGTCCTGTCCCCAGGCACTTGTAGCCAGTCGTCTCCTCTGCGTCGCTGGGGTAGACGGCGAGCAGGAGTCCTACGAGTCCCTCCCCATCATCTGGTGGCAGATCCGGAAACTCCTCCAGGTTGTCTGTGGAGGGCACTGCTCCAGGTCTCAGGGGGTCTTCCGGTACACCCAACACAATCCACTCCTGCCGGTCCCCAAAGGTTGGGCAGCTCCTCCAGGTCAGGGCCGTCTTCAAGAGGTTTCTCCCACTCAGTGGTCTTGGATAGCTTCTCCCAGCTACTAGGACTTGGAGGCCCTCTCCAGTCACTCGGCCCCGCAATCCAGGCAGGCTTTGGAGGCTCTGGTCAGTTGCTCCAAACAGACACAGGGCCTGGGTCAGGCTTAGACCACAGCCTTTGGGAAGACACATCTGCCTCCGGCAGCAGCTTTCCCCTGACTGAGCTGCTGGGCCAGCCTTTTATAGTTCCCTTCCCTGCCCTGACTCCGCCCCTCTGCTTCCTGATTGTTTGGCCTGCAGGGCCTGGTTCTGCCCAACAGGGGCATCGTGACCCTCCCTTGGGCCCAGGCTCTGAGGAAGGCCACAGCACCTTGCTACAGACACTATCAATCCTCATATTCACATCGACCTGTATATACACGTGGACGTGCAAGAGACCTTGCGCAAGGGCAAGGAGATTTGCCATTTGATCTTTGCTATTCACCTGTTTAAAAAGCTTCCGTTGTCCAACTGGGAAGCAGAAACAACACCACATGACTTAGCTGACCAAACAGGGGACTAGTCAATGCCAAGAGTTCACAGTCACTGCAAAGGCTGGATTATGTACCCGTGAGCTCTCCCGTGAAGTTTTGTGGAACAAATTGATTTGTGCTGGATTGCTGGAAAGGACAGGTCATTTCTATGCCGGGAATACACCATCCAGCCCTAATAAAAATGATATCTGAGCGGAGAGCAAAATCTGTAGGTCCCGGCTGGGCTGCCTTACTTGTGCTTAGTGCCCCTTGCTCCAGGAGTAGGCCTACTGATATCAGTGGGACTATCTGCGTAGAAAAGGACAGTTCAACATGAGGGGCCCTCACCATAAGATCTACTGAGGGGACGGAGAATCTGGATTCGCCCAACCTCTGGATATCATGATCAGTCACAAACGGACGGTGTTAAAATATCAAGCGAAAGATTTGGAGATTGTAGACCTGGGGATAAAAACCAAAACTTTGAGGGCAGCAACTTGCGTAAGCTCTGCGTGCAGGCTTTCCAGCCAGCACCAGCTGGCCCTCTATGCCAAGAGCAGTTTATCTGAATCTTCTGAAAGATTCATCAGGCTCTCTGATGAAATCGTCAGTGGTTCTTGCGGCTGGTTGGGCCAGAAATACCTTGAGGGGAGCATTTTGCCGCACAGCTTTTCCCCTACACCCTTTCTAGTCTCCTTCAGAGCCAGGTAGTCCAGAATCAGCCACACTGTGAATGCAAGAGAATGGGAAGTTAACCCAATTTTTTTTTAAGTCTAAAGCAAAGTTCAGTTTGGGCAAGGGCACAGGTTTGGGTTGTGGGGGCTGGAGGTATCAGAACCATTTTACCCACCCGGAAAGGTCTCTTGCAAGTGAAGATGTCTGTGCCTAAATTGCACACCTCAGATCCAGACAGTGGACACTCCCCAGTGGTGTGACCTTTGGGTATGTGGTTTGCTTTGGCTCATTAGCGGGTTAGACCTGCGGTATTCTCGAGGAAGCTCTAGTTCAACCACAAGATATGAACGTCGTGCAGGAATCGCTGTACAATGTTCTGTGCTTCTGTTCGCGTCCCACATGGCTCGGTTCCACCCTGTGCGCATCCATCATCTCTTTATGAGAGTTTAGACAGAATGCTTTCCATTGCCTTGGAAACCTCTCAGAGCCAGTGCTCCTGGGAACCTGCACGTGCCAGACCAATAGCTTGTGACCGAGAGGGCCCTACTCTTCAGGAACATCACGAATGTGATCATCTTTACTATCAGTTGCTGCTGCTTCCCATTATGCTGGGCTGCAGCTTGCTAGGAGATGGATGGGATATGAGCACTGGGCTATTGGTCGGCCTGCTATCAGTCCCTTGACAGTGTGAATTGTTTCCAGTTAGTCCTTAGCCGTAGCTCAGTAAAGAATCCCCTCTATTTGGCATTGGTGAGGCCACATTTGCAGTACTGTGTCCAGTTTTGGGCCCCTCACTACAAAAAGGATGTGGACAAATTGGAGAGAGTCCAGTGGAGGATGACGAAAATTATTAGGGAGTTGGAGCACAAGACCTATGAGGAGAGGCTGAGGGAACTAGGCTTGTTTAGTCTGCAGAAGAGAAGAATGAGGGGGGATTTGATAGCAGCCTTTAACTACCTGAAAGGGGGTTCTAGGGAGGATGGAGCTAGGCTGTTCTCAGTGGTGGCAGATGACAGAACTAGGAGCAACGGTCTCAAGTTGCAGTGGGGGAGGTCTAGGTTGGACATTAGGAAAAAGTTTTTCCCTAGGAGGGTGAAATGGGTTACCTAGGGAGGTGATGGAATCTCCATCCTTAGAAGTTTTTAAGGTGCAGCTTGACAAAGCTCTGACTGGGTTGATTGAGTTGGAGTTGGTCCTACTTCCTGAAGTCCCTTCCAACCCTAATCTTCTATGATTCTATGAATCGCACTCATGGGCTATTTACCTCTCCATGCGTGTCTCTTGCCAGAGAGTTCAAACCAATCTTGCCATTGGTCCTGTTCCACTAGAGCTCATTGCATTACAGAGCAGAGAGGAGTTTCCCAGAAGCTTGCACATGGCTCAGAACACGTGGACATTTTTCAAGCCATAACATACATGATATTTCCAACCTGCCACAGGCTCAAAATTCATATCGGGGCTGGTAAAATAAAATGTAATGTCATAACACTCTGCATTTCTACAGCGCCTTCTCTTCAGAAATCTTCACCAGTGTTAAATAACTTAGCCTCAGCACAGACCAACGGGGATTAGCCCAAGGTAAATCATTCAGACAGTGATTTTGCCAGTTATGATAACACGTTGGAGGCAGGGGCTGAGAGCCCCACTGGGCTAGGCACTCTACAGACTGGTAGTAAGATACACTCCCTTCACTGAAGAACTCGCAACCTAGATAGACAAGGCTGTCCCAGGACGCATGATGACCACCATTTTGGAGATGAGTCACTGAAGGATGGAGTGGGTTATGCACAAGGTTTTCAGAAGAGCCCAGCTGCTGTTTGCCCAGAGTGCCGGGCTCTTAGAAAGCTAGCCCTGAAAATGTGTCCCCTACCTGAACATAGCCAAGGTCACCTTGTGAGACTACAGCAGAACCAGAGACTGAGCCCTGGTCTCCCGAACCCCTGTCCTAGCCCAGTGACAGAAATCACCAGTTGTTAACGGCCAGGGCGATTAACCCACTCTACCAAAGGAAGTAAGGATCGGCCATCTCTTGATGTCTTCAGATCCAGATTGGCTACCTTTCTGGAAGGTAGGCTTTAGCCAAACACAAGTTGTTGGGCTAGCTGGGTGACATGTAATGGCCTGCAATACGCAGGAAGTCAGACTGGATGATGTAATGGTCCCTTCTGGCCTTAAATCTATGACGATCATCTTTTTCTCTCTGCTGGCATTACCAATTACCCCGCCTCACTCATTATCTGTTAAATTTATCCCAAGCAGCAGTGTCTCCACCTCTCACCCCATCACAGGGGGGTGCCATTCCCTGTCGAGGTGAGATTGGCCACGTTGCTGGATCAGTCTCCTTCCACTATATTTTGCTAGAGCAGAGAGATTTGGGACAAGGGTCTGCAGGTGGTTATTAGTGGGGGGAGACGCACTGTGTCAGCCAGGAGATGCATGTGGCCAGTGGGAGGCCGTTACTGTGTCACCTAGGAGGGGGTCAGAAACTCCAGAGAGAGGTGAGATCGAAGGACGGAGTCTTAAATGGGCAAAGACTCACGATGCTAAATCCAACACATGCAAGAAGAAAGCTGGTCTCGAGCCTGGGTGGACATCAGTCCAAGCACAGCATAAAGTGAGCTCTGAGCACCTCGGATAGGCTATGTCAAGCTCTTCCATAAATTGCAGCTCGCCAGCCAGCTGGCAGATGGTTCCCAAGACAGATGTACCACAGTCTGCCATTGAGGAAATCTTCATGATGCAGAGCCCGTAGCTCCTGCCTCTCTCCACCACAGGAGACGGGCATTTGGTCTGTGGCCCTCCAGTGAGGTCAAGCTACACAGCATGGGGAAAAAGGCTCCATGGGCTCCAAGTTCTGTTCTAGGTAGACTTTTATTCCATACCCACCTCCAGGGTCTCTGGCCTTGCCTTTATTGTAACTGCCTTCAATGTTGGTCAGGAGCTGAGATCTCTGGAGACGGAAGCTCCGTTTATCTACAGGACAGATCTAGTCTGTATAAACGTTCCCACCTCACACACCACCAACATGCCTTGGCGGAGCTGACCTGAGCATGGAAAGAGAGTTCAGTTTCCAGTGTAGGCCGGCGGTTCTTTCCCGCCAGTTGCTGCGGCCCTTCCGGGGGCCCAGCCGCTGGGGAAGGTCCCTGCACCTTCCTAAAATAAACGGGGAATTAGTCACGCAAGCAGTCTATCGCCCTGGCCCTCTGGCCGGGCGGGCGAGCAAGCAGTCTAGTGCAGGGTTGGAGGAGGGGTCGTGAGGTTCGCCCAGGACAAAGGGGAAGGGGGAGGGGAACGCAGACCCACCCGACTCCACTGCATCCCAGCCCAGGGCCCTACCAGTGGCAGAGGCATTGCCACTGTGCCGGCGGGGTCCTCCCGCAACACGCCAGCGGTGGCAGGCCTTTGGTCACAGCCCCAGTCCGGGCTGCCCCCTAGGCTACTTCCTCCCCTCCTGTCCCAGGTACCTCCTTCCTCGTGGTCCGTAGGGTAGATGGCTCGGGGAAGATTCAGCAGGCCCTCCTCGTTGGCAGGCGGGAGGTCGGGGAGCTCCTCAGCAAGGGGCAACTCCTCCAGGTCGCAGGATTCTGGGGTACTCCGGCTTCGGGCAGTTCCTCCAAGTCGGGGCCCGCCTCCGGGGGTGCTGCGGCGGGCAACTCGTCCAGGTCAAGACCCGCCTCCGGAGGGGGTTCCCACCCCAGAGGGTCCCGGGGCTCGTCCCACTCCCTGGTATCTGGGGTCCCGATCCAGTCGTCCGGCCCTGAGCGGTAGGGCCGCTCCCAGCCCCTGGGTTCCGAGAAGGCCCTATGCTGGGCCTTGGACTGGCTGGGCTCAGGCCAGAGCTGCAGCCGGCGGGAAGGCCCGTCTGTACCCGCTGGCTGTCTGCCCCTGACTGAGCGGTGGGCCCTGCCTTTTATCCTTGGGTCCCTGGGGGAAGTCCCGCCCTCTATGGAGGGCATTGGCCAGTTGGTCGGGCCTATCCCGGTCTGCCTCCTGGGTTGATGGGCAGGCAGGGGGTTTAAGTCCTGGGGCGGTTGTGTTTGGGGCGGCGGCCCTTCTGGGGGCCCAGCCGCTGGGGAAGGTCCCTGCACCTTCCTACACCAGGCATGTTCCATTCTCAACCTCTTGGCTGTGAGGGACTGATCTTGTGCTGCAAGCAAGTGAAAGAATTAGATGCAGCTCTTGCTGTACCCGGAAGTAATGCAGATTCTCTGTGTAATTCTCCGGTTAGCATTAAGAAAGAACACTCCTTTGCTGAAATCACACAAGCCTGTGTCTGCACGTTGTTCCTGCCTACACCTAAACCAGTTTGATGACTGGTGCAACACTGGGACACAGAAGACGATACGAAGACGTTAGGGAGACGCATGAAGGACACACCTGGAAGGCTGCAAAGATGCTCCCGTGACAAGTGGCCACCATGAGAATGGGCCTTGGACTTTGTTTCAATAGGGATTGGACAAGATGGGAATGGAAGGTGCAGTAGAGCTGGCGGCAGTAAAAGCAGAGGGATCAGGAGGCATTGGGCGACCTACATGGTCATCTTTGGTCAGGGCTGAAGATATGGCTCCATGGAGACGGCTGGGATAGAAAATGAATCACCTTCCCCAACGTATTCCATCACCAGTGCACGCGGTTTGTCCTAGGGCTTTAAAATGCAGATCCTTTACATTCCACCAAACCAGCTCCAGTTCGAAACGTCGGCCCGACAGTGCAGGGAGTGTAATGCAAGCTGCTGTTTGAACTGCCTCGCCTCGGGCAAGGGCCTGGATGATTTCTCTCTCCCCCGCCACCTACCCTATCTGCTAAGAAGGCCAGCCATACATTTTAAACAAAGGAAAGCCACTCCTCCCTGCTGTCCCTGGGACAATGACACGCAGGTCATGTGATGCTTCCCCATTGTCAAGATGGAAACTGGCTATAAACTCATCTGTCAGGCTAAACACACTGTCACACTTCGTCATCTGGATCAGGATCCCGGGTGCTTGCCTCTTGCCTTGGGCCAGAAGCAACGTCTGAAACTTGCACGGCAGCCCAGAGAGAAAGCTGGATTTCTGCCATCCCCCGTCCAGCTCCCTGTCTCTGGCATTTCCTTTGGGACAGGGAAAGCTGTGCCTGCTGCATTCCCATTTCCATGGAAGCCAAAGCGAGACAGCCTGATAACAGGGCCAGGCAGCCAGCGGTGGGGTATTTGATGTGGCTGGTCCTTTGAGAACCATCTCTTCAATTTCGCACAGTGTTTCCAGAGCAAAGATGAGATGGTGCATGGATGGGACGTAGAGGCAAGATGGACTATGGCTCACCCAGCCAAGCAAATGTCCCCTGCTCTACTCATCTGGATAGAGTGACCTTGTCACTTTGGCCTTATCCCTTTCCAGTTCCTGGTGTCCTCAACAAAGCCGTTTGAGCTTTTCTTGTTGGTGTCCTCAACAAAGCCTGTCAGAGACATGACTCACCCCGCCCACCTCCTATGCATCTGGAGACCAGCTGGGTCCCCGCTGCAAACTCCCTCCCTTCACAAAGGCGATCTGGGTGGGAAAATCCCATTCCAGACATATCAGCCATGTGTGGGAGTTGGCTGTCCCAGCCCGGCTGTTCGTAAGCCCTCAGAAAATTACGGTAGCATTTGCTCCACTCCCTCGTCAAACAACGGCGCAGTTTGGTGGTGTTTTAGGCAAGATGTAGCTATGGTCCATTCAGACCGCACTTGCTGCATGGCGTCCTCCACTAACCGTACCTCTTGCTGCAGCTCTGTAGCTGTTAACGCCCCTTCCTGGTCACAGCATTTGCCTGCAGGGTGATGTGACCTGTTAGCTTTTCACCCTTTCCTTTGAATGTCCCTGAGGTGCTTATCCCCGGCACCTGTACAAATGTCCCACGTTCTCATTCAGTCATCTCCCCTTGCCTGGGGATCTTGGTCTGCTAAGCAGGGCCAGGCCTGCTCAATGCTTGAGAGGGAGAAAACCCTAGTGGAAACCCCTGGTGCTGTGGTCTCAGTGATTTAGTAGCATACGGTGTGAGAGGTGGCATTTTTCAGGGCTGGGCTTCCAGACTGACCGCAATATACCTGAGTCTCACAGTCTGGGTTGGATTAAGGAAATTCTGTGCTGTAGGCACACCGTGACATTGGCCCTACACAGTCCTGCCTCATGACTCTACATAAGAATGGCTATACTTGCTCAGACCAATGGTCCAGCTAGCCCATCTAGCCCATCTAGCTCAGTGTCCCAGCTTCTGGCAGTGGGAGGGTTAGGGACATCTGGATCATGGGGTTACGTTCCTGACCATCTTGGCTAATAGCCATTGATGGACCCTATCCTCCAACACGGAGAAGCACGTGCAATGGCCTAGGGAACCCTTCCCAGCCAGAGAGTCCCCAGTACCAGCTGCAGGAGTCTAATGTAACATGAGCCAGTGGCTGGAAGCTCAAGTTAGAAAAACAAGGTGTAAATTTTGAACAGTGAGTGCAATTAACCACTGGATGAGCTTCCCGAGGAGTGTGGCAGAGTCTCAGACTGGATATCTTTCTAAAAGATAAATTATAGTTCCACAACATGTTAATAGGCTCAGTGCAGGTGTAACAGAGTGCAATTTTATGGTCTGGACTATAGAGCAGGTCAGACTAGATGATTAAATCAGGCCTTAAAATCTATGCAGCTTTGGGTCATTGTGCCCTGGTGATCATTGGCTGCTGGAATGGTCCTATGGGGCCATAGGCAGTTGGGCACAACTTAAAGCACCCTTGAGGCTGCTCTAAGTTTCCAAACAAGCTCAAGTTAACCCCAGGATCAGGTATAAATCCATCTTTGCTACTTTCCTTAGCCCTGCACTGAGCATAGCCTAACTAGAGTGGAAGACCTCATCCATTATATGGAAAGTCATCTTCTTTCTGCCTCTCTTTTCCGATTACTGAATTTTCTCTCTCCTTTGTTATTGCTCTAGGCTTTGGCCCACCAGCAAAAATAGCAGAATGCAATTACCCAGCCTAAATCTGGCCTGGAGGCTGGTGTCAAAAAACCCCATGGTTGCCTCATTGCTAGTCATGATATAGTTAATCAAAATCCAACTAAAAAATGGCCACCTGGGTATTTTAACTCCACAAGAAAGACTAACAGCTTGTTGCTTGCTTTAACTGAAGGTGCGGACTGATTGCCAGACCAGACCTGGGTGTTCTGGGTTAAGAATGGGGAAGCTCTCTCCTGACCCAACTCCACTGAACACTCCCCCTGAGAAGAAGCAGCCACACCTTTTTAACTTGTTTGGTGGGTCCTGATTGGCTACTGCCTCCTCTTCCCATTCCTTCTAGCCACTGAGTCTTGTTGGTTCCATCAATGCCAGAGCCTGAGTGGCTTCTCTAGGCAGCACTTGGAGGTCTAAACTCACTGACCCTCTTTCCTAGCTGACACTTTTCCTTCGGCTGAGTCCACCAGGTGGTGGTGCCTCTAGCAGGTGGCAGAGAAGGCCCGGAACGCCCCTGCAAAATAACCTTGCTTTCAGCCCCACGTTAGGGGCTTTGTTCAGCACCGACTATCTAATCTATCTGCGTACATCACCGCAACAGCTGACTGAGCCCCACTGGATCATCACTGCTCCCTCCAGAACCGCGGCTCCCCTCGCACTGTGTTCTCTGTCTTCAGTGAACCACGGGAGACAATCGTGTGTCAGCGAAGATCTCCCCTTGTTGGATCGCCTGCAGCCCGGTGACCCGAGAACTGCTCTGGGGCAATGAGATTAGCAGCCTCGCAGTAAAGAGTCCCCTATTACGCCCCGTATTGCTCAAGGCCTCGAGCACTTGGCTGAGGGGAAGGACCTGTTGGGCCTTCTCTGGAGGAATGTTGCCTCCTGAATCGCCCGGGGATTTGTTCAGATATTTTCCATTTTAACCAACAGGGTAAATTCCACCAGGCGAGCTGGCATTTTCTTCTTCCTCTCCTCTGAGCCTGTAGCAGCGCTTGTAACGACATCACAAAGCAGCTGCATTTTCCACATTGAGACTGAATACCTTGGAAAGCAGCCCCGTGCCAGAAATAACCTGGAAAACTTTCCTGATCACAGAAAATAACGATTTTCCCCCTTTTGTCATAACAAACAAATAAATAAATAATAAACCCTGTAACTCGCTTCCACCCCAAAAGTAAAAAAATCCCTCACACATACGCACAAAAATCCCGGTGCCTTAGTGTCTCATAAACAAGATTCGGGCTGGAGACCAGAGCCAGAACTCTGTGCCACCTAGATATTTTGGACACACACATGCTTTCTTTCCTGCCTCGGCGTTGCAAGAGATCCGAGCTCTCCTTGCCTCCCCAGACTTGAACACATACACAGAGCCACAGGAGGCAAAGGTCATTTCCACTCATTGACATTCAGTCTGTCTCCCCATTCCTCCTGTTCAAATGGTATTTATATTTCAAGAGCATCAGCCTGGCTCGGAAAAGATTTTCCATCTGTCAGGTTTTCTGGGAAGAGGGGACTTTCACACCTGGCGGGGCAGGGCAGTTTATTTTTTGCCAGAAAAATAACAGCACATTGATATCCCTTCTGTCACTCGGCGACTCCATTTACTCTGCGAGCTGATTTTTTCATGCATGCCACTGACCCCTACTGCTCTGGGACAACTGCAGCACACCCGCGTTGAGACAGCCACGCACACAGTCAGCCGCCCACTCCTGGCGGAGAGAAAGACGCATCCGCAGAAGTTTGGAGATGTCTTCATGACGGGTGAGATAGACGCATCCAGAGAGAGAGCTCTGTGTTTGTACAACAACCGGAGGGGTCATGGTCCCGGACCGCAATACAAATAGAAAGTCAGTAATAATAATAAAGGAGGCATGGAGACTGATGGGTAGAGAGAGTAATTCTGCCAGTCTTCATTCCTTGGTCCTCCATTCAGTCCTTGGTCTCCCTGAGGAGACAGACAACCTGGGTGACCATCAGTTGCCAGCTGTACGTGGATCTTGGAAAGCGTAGAAGCCTGGGATGGGAACTGGGTCTCAGCCAAGTCTCTAGAAAGGGAATCCCTACATCACGTGATGTGATACAGCACGCCCAGGGCTGGCCCGGCTGGGAGACCGGGGGTTAGGCCCAAAGCGCTTGGTGGGTGCGGAGAGGGGATTTCGACCCAGGAAATATGGGGCTCCCCCACATAGGGAAGTTGCGAGGGCAGGGCACCTCGGAGCCTGGGCCAGGGGAGTTTTTGAGCAAAAGGAGGGAGGTTGGAGTCGGGGGGGTGTGGTGGAGGAGACAGGGGTGTTTCTGAATGAAGGGGACTATGGGGCTGAGCTGGGGAAGGGGTAAGATTGGGCTGACAGGTTTGTTTATGAGAAAAGCAGTTTCTGAGTGTTTTCAATGTGGTGGCCACTTCTCAAAGATCCGGTTCGAGGGAAGAAATGGTGCCGCTGCGATGGTGCAGCAGCACCTAGGAACCCCAGCCCCGGCTCAGAGCCCCATTGCGCCAGGCACGGCATGGCCCCCTAGCAAGGAAAGCACTCCTTGTTTTCAATGCCTTCTCTGTACTTCAGCCAAGGTCTGGCTTCGGCCACCAGGCCATGAGACTTTCCTGAATTGTGCAGATCTGAGCATCAGGGGTTTGTGACGTGGACAAACTGGGATAACGTTGCTCGTCTCACCTTCGTTCAGAACCTGAGTGCGACCTCAGAGCATAGACCAAATGCTCGGGCCTGCAACCATCAATGGTATCACCTCCCTTTCTTATTTTTCAGCATATCATCCCCTCTGTTCCGCTTGCGTCCCCACCAGGACTACCTCATCCACTGTCTGAAATCTTCCATCAGACTCTGTTCCCAGCCTAATCCTTAAGACAGCAAAGCATTTGATCTCTCTCCTTTGGGAAGGCCAAGGGGATAAAAGGCGGGTCTCCTTGGCACGCGCAGTGGAAAAGATTTTATGCCAAGTAATCCTATTGTTCTTTCCCCCTCTTCTACCTGACACAATCACGTGGTGGTTAGCCTGGAGATCCCAGACGTTATAAGAGGACTGTGGAAGTTCAGGTTCGCGCTAACGGCTCCAAACGCATTAGTATTAAATTCTTATACAATCAAAACTGCCCGCGGAATAAAGCCAATGATCTACCTGATTTGGATGTTCTTGGCACGAGAACTAGGCTGCAATTCGCCAGCATAATCGAATGGTTATAACACAAGAGAGTTTGTTTTGATTTGATGTTAGCCTGTTTGCCCCTCTGCCAGGTTTTGTTAGTAATGCCCTGGCATGCAGCCAGCTCGCAGCACATTTGGAGTTCATTCCAAAAGTGCCTGTAAAAAGATAGGTGTTCAATCAGCATTTCCTTGGGAAGGACAGAAGACTTCAAAGGCCATTTGTGAAAGCAAAGGCAGACTGCTTTTGGACCTAGTTCTCAGGCAACCATCGCACCAAAATAATAGTAGTTTTGCCTGAATATGGACTCAGGGAAACTAAGCAAAGACCTCTGAGTCTAACCCATTATTTTAGTGCCAACAGTTATCCAATCCAAATTCATCCCTTGAGCCCCCTTATCTGCTTCACTTCCTCCTCACCCCTTTTAAACCAGGGTTCTGCCCAGTGAAAGGACTGTAAAAATAGCATTGTCAGTTCCAGCGTTTATTGCCCCTTCCTGACTCCAGACGAAGTATGTTTTGTTTTTTCTAACTTTGCCAGTTCTGCAGATTTCCCCCGGGTGTGGAGTCAGTTGCCTATTGAAGCTGGCTGAAATCTTCCAAAATTTGCTATTTGGAAGAATGAGATGTTTCATTGAAATGTCCAATTTTTGATGGGAAACAAGAGGACCGAAATCTTCCTGCTGTTTCTCACTCAGTTGTCGAGCTCTTTGAAAATATTTCAAACTTTCAAAATCTGAGGCTTTTTTCATCAAAACTTTGAATTTTGACCTCCCCAAAAGAGGGATGAAATTTTCATGAACATGTTCACAAATGTCCTGTTTTCAACCAGCCTCCAGTTCTCTTCTTTCTGTGCCTTCTCATTAAAGGTTCTGAGGACTAAATTAGCCATGACACCACTTTCTTCAGACTATGCCCTAGTGAAAGCCCATTGCCTTTGGCGTGTGCTCCCTCTCACACAGCTACGGTGACTCTGTGGGGCTAACAGGAATCAAAAGCAGCAAAGAATAATTTTTATCACCAAAATTGCCATCTCTGACTGCATGCCTCCAGATCTGATGGGTGAGAACATTGTGTCTTTTCCAGCTGGAGGGATGTTGACTTGAGTAGCAGTGGGATTTTGCTTAGAACTCACTCACCCGTGAGTAACAGTTAGCCAAGGAAAAAATGCTGCTACTGTTGTTAGGACAGTACTGTCCACATCACCAGAGCCAATATACTGCTGGCACCTCTCTTTCTATGACTGATTCTTGTTGAATCAGTGTTACTCCACATTTTGTCTTGCAGGGCCCACACATAAACAGCTTTGGCTGGGGTTTGTAAAAGTGTCTCCATATTCCGCTGAACTGGGAGTTGAGGTTTTCAGGTCCCTTTGATGAGTCCAATTTACAGGGCCACCACAAATCACAAAGGGGGATGATCTAGAGAGGGGTCCAAGGGAAGAGATTTTTAGCCTGGATATAAAGGAAAGATTCCTGACACATTCTCCTGACCTGCTGAACAGTCTTTCACCAGCTCTCAGGATGTTTAAAACAAGACAAGACAAACTAATAACCACTGGGGCTCTGCCAGACTTGGTGAAAAGTCAGTAGGAATATATCATTTTTCTCTGGTTCTCGTGACAGTGATGGGCTATTAACAACGGCTAGGGCCAGACATGGTCTTGGGGAGGCTGCAGAGCTGAGCAGGATTAAAACAAAATCTGTACATTTTTCCAGTGGAAAATAGTGGGTGTGGGGGGGAGAATCTGAAATATTTTCACACAAAAAAATGTCTGTTTTTACAACCATTTTCGGCACAAGCTTATGCACATGTGAATAGACACGCAAATTACCCCCTGTAAACGTCGGCACCTGTCCGGGTGCCCAAGGTCGGGTTAGTTAGGGGAAACTTCGCCCCTCCGTGCCTGATCACGGAGGCCGCAGTCTATTGCCCCGGCCCCTAGTAGGGCGGGCAAGTAAGCAGTTTTATATCGCCCGGCCCTTGGCAGGACGGGCGAGTCAGCAGTCTATTGCCCCGGCCCCTAGCAGG
>ML675627.1:3423015-3434807 GCA_007922155.1 Mesoclemmys tuberculata | reverse complement strand
GCGAGTCAGCAGTCTATTGCCCCGGCCCCTAGCAGGGCGGGCAGGCAAGCAGTTTTTAGGGTCTCGGGGTACTCGGGCACTTCTGGGAACGGAAAAAAGGGGGTGGGGGAGGGGGACGCAGGCCCTCCCGACTCCACTGCGTCCCAGCCCAGGGCCCTACCAGTGACCCGAGACAAGGGCCACTGGGTCAGCGGGGATCCGCCCGCAACACGCTGACATGGGCGGGGTCCCTCTCTCCGCCACAGGCAGTGGCCTCCCTGGGCCACTTCCTCCCCACCAGCCCTGGAGTACCTGAGCCCACGTCCTACTCCCTGGGGCCGGGGTGGAGGCGGTGAGGGGCAGTCCGGCCAAGCCTTCCCCGTCGGCAGGCGGGAGGTCTGGCCACTCCTCGCGGTCCTCGGCCAGGGGTAGCTCCTCCAAGTCGCAGGGCCCGGGGGTCTCCTGGGGATGGTCGGGTTCTGGCCACGCTGAAGAGGGGGTGTCGGCGTCCGGCAGTTCCTCAAGGTCGGGGCCGGCCTCCGGGGCCCCCTCGCTCTCCCGGGGCCACGGGTCCGGTGTCCACCCGCGGGGGCGGGGAGGGCTGCCCCCCTCCAGGGGCCGGGGGGGCCCCCTCGGCCTGCCTCGGCCCGGTGACCCTAGTGGGTCCTGGGGCTCGGTCCGCTCCCCCCAGTCATCTAGGTCCAGCGGGTCGGATCTCTCCCACCCGGGTCCGTCGGTCGGGGTTTGGCCTGGCCTGTCCGCTGGCTCGGAGTCAGGCCCAGGCTGCTGCCTCCGGCGAGGCACGTCTGACTCCGTCGGCAGCTTCCTCCTCACTGAGCTGCCTGGCTGAGCTTTTATACTTCCCCCCAGGCTCCTGGCCCCGCCCTTCTGCTTCCGGGTGGCCTGGCTTGCAGGGCCAGGGTTTCTCCACCGGGGCCCCGGGGAGCGCTCCTCCCTCTCCGGCTCGGGCCCAGGCTCTAGTGCCTTGCTACACCCCCCATGCCTAAAGATGGGTGAACGTGCCCGCATGCATGTTGGCACAAACACACACGACAAAAATACACGTGCTCCATTTTAGATGGTGAGGGAGTACCTGCACGCCCGCCAGTCCAAAAGGGATGCTTGTAGATTGGGGCCGATCCCTGAGGAGAGCGCGCTGGAGAGCAGCGCTCCCTTTATGCTTTCTAACAGCCGTGCACGCTCTGTAAAACACTTCCACCTACCATTTCAACCCATCCAGGGTTTAAAGAGAAAATCACTGGGGCCAGCGCAGCTGGAGAACAGTTTTAACTCATAGATTTATAGAGTTGAAGGCCAGATGGGACCATTAGATCATGTAGGTTGACCTCCGGCACAGCACAGGCCATAAAATTTCACCCAGCGTTGAGAGAATCTCCCTGTATCGAATATTTCACCCCGTGCTCAGTGAATACCCGTCACTGAGCCTAACACCATGTGTTAAAGTGCCACTTTCGGCGGGCTCAGGATGCTGCACCGATTGGAGTGTCTGATTGTCCGTACTGGCTCCGTGGGTCTCCCCGCCTGCACTGTTATATAGTACGCATCACCACGCACCCTGAAGGTCTGCTGGCTCGGGGCTGAGGAAGGATAATCGTGTGGTCAAGGGGCTCCACTCGCAGTCAGGAGATCTGGGTTCAGTGCCTGGCTTTGGTATGCGGCCGTATTCTCTGTGGTCCTCATTCAACACCCCATGGAACAGAGGCTGCCAGAGGGCGCGTCTACGCTGCCATCAGAAGTGAAAGCTTTTTACCTGAGCTAGCTCAAGCCATAGCCCGGAAGGCTTTAAACTATTGGGTAGGTACGTGACTGGCTAGCCCCTGCTGCTGCAACTTCCCTTCTCTTGGTATTTGAGCTAGCTAGATCAACGCGCCCTTGGGAACGGCTGTGTGTGCGAACTGCAGTGTAGACACACCCGGGGATGTCAGTGGGCTTTGACTCAGGCCCCCTGTCCTTACAGAGGGGGATAATAGCCCCACAGGGGACTATGAGGATAAATCCACCAATGACTGAACAGCTCAGATGCCGCAGGGATATGTGCTATGGACAATCCTAAATAACTCCCACTGCCATGGAGTTTTAGCATCTCACAAGCTCTAATTCTGTGAGGCAAGGGAATGCTCTTATCCCCATATTCCAGATGGGAAATTGATGTCTAGAGAAGTTAAGCGACTTGCCCAAGGTCAAAGAGGAAGGCTCTAGCAAAGCAGGGAAATAAACATGGCTTTCCCAAGGCCCAGGCTAAAATCCTAACCTCTATCCCATCCTTCCACTCCAGTCTTCTGCAAGGATACCCGTCACAGCCCAGGTGTCCAGCTTAATTAAAGCCTGGGCTTCTTTCACAGAGAGCTTGATTTTCAACGTGCACACAGCCCGCAGACTTGAAGACGGGGGTTGTTTTTTTTCAAAAGTCTTTCTCAAAGTTATGTTTAGCGACTCTGTGGTTTGGCAGGCTGCCAGCCAACGACCCATTAGCTAGCACACCTCACTAGGAAATAGATACGGCACCAATAACAAACACAGCTTAGTGGTTAGACCTTTCCAGGGAACGGAGATTGGAAATGACAGTGGAGCTGACATTTCATTGCGAGCTGAAGATAATCCAGCCCTGAGACACACTGTGTTTATGCTGGATGCTCTTCCAGTAAATGACAGGGCGAGGGATTTTATTTTTGTCCTGCTATGCAAGAAAGGACGTTCCCATGTTGAAGAGTAGCCTAAATCAGGAAACCTGGGTTCCTTTCCATCCATCACTCAAAGCCAAGGGAACAGAATGGGACAGAAAATTTGCAGCTAAACCTTGGTCTTTGGCTTCATTAAAATAGGCAGGATTTATAGGAACCTAGCATGGGTCACTGAGTCCAATCCTCTGCTGTTTTGGGCAACCCTGTATCACCCCCCTTCATCAACCTACCAAGCTCCATCTTCAAGCTAGTGACATTGTTTGCCCCCCTCCTCTGACTGGAAGGCTGTTCCAGAGTCCAGAAAGTGGACCCAGGGTGAAAGAGAGGGAAGTGCGGGGAGCTTTCAGGCTGAGGGGCTCTCCCTTACAAAGGGTGGTTTGGGCTACGCCTATGATACCGGCCTGCTAACAAGCTGAGGCTTGTTCTCCCCACCCCCAGTAGTAGCTCTGATGTCCTTGTGAACTATCTGGGGGTGAATGGAGGGGCAGAGGAAGAAAGAGATGAGCATCCCTGCCTGGAACTAGGTGTGGGAGGTGCCGGCACCATGCAAGCCCACCCCTCTTCCCCCACTACTCTGCCAGTGCACCTAAATCTTGCCTGCAGTGCGCCACTATTATTCCAGGTCTTGGTCCCCATCACCGCCCTGCCCAGGCCATTAGCAGCCACTGGCACAGAAGCACGTCCCTCTAGGCCTACGGAGACCCAGCTGTCTCTCTACAGGTTAGCGATAGCACACTCCGAGGCTCAAGCCCTAGAGCACTGGACACTCTCAGCATCCGCAGGAGGGAAAAGATATTACCCCCCTACTTTGTCTGTCTCACGTCCTGAGACTGACATGGCTACCGCAACACTGCGAACTCCCATCCACGTAGCTTCTCTGCTCCTAAAGATCCGAGCTGATGGGTTCTACCTCAGACCCGACTCCGCTTGACACACAGCCCTTAGACGCGCTTATCGTGAAAACTAGTAAACGTTTATTAACAAAATGGAGAGTCAAGCGACAGTGAGAAGAGTTGGAACCAAATAAACAAAGAAAACCGCAGCACGCATTCCAGAGCCCAGGCTTATTGAACTGGACACGTTCGTGTCTCACAGAGCAACGCTCACCCCAACGCCTTCATGGCCAAGCCTTGCCGGAAAACGCTGACCTTGGAAAGTGTCACCCCCTTTCAGTCCTGCCCCTTCCAACGCCTACTCCAGAAGGCCAGGGCTTTCTAAAGCCACAGGATTTGCTCCAAGCTCACTAGCAGATGCTCCAGTGCAACAGGACCAAACTGAGTAACACAGTTACTACAGCAAAGACTTGAGAGCCACTGGCCAAAGGCCAGGCACTGAGGACATTCATAGGGCCACACCTCTAGTCCTGATCTCCCACTGGGACTCTCCTAAGCTTTCCAGGGCTTCCTGCTTCTGTGCCCATCAGTACTTTTGGGCTCAGCCTGTCTCATGAGATTTTGGCTGTTTCCTGTTCAGACCCTCAGACAAAGCCCAGTTCTAGTTGAATTCCAAACATGGAGGGTAGAGTCCCGGCGCTGCTGACATCAATGTGAGTTTTGATATTGATTTCCAGGAGGCCAGGATTTCCCCCCAGGTTTTGATTATGTACAGTTTTGCCAGCTTCTGTCCTAGCCCACTCTCTTTTTATTTGGATTTTGTGGCAAGGGGTTTGTGGATGGACTGTTTTGGATCGAACAGATTTTCCGGTGCATTTCAACAAGGAAATCATTTGTGACGCTGGGCGAGCTAACGAGGCACTGACAGGAAAGTTGGGTTGGTTGGAGAGCCACTTACAGTCCCTTCCTCCTGCACTTCGCTTCCGAGTGGCTCCATCAGAGTAGTGGATTGCTTGGGCCAATTGTACCTACTCCAGAGGCTTTGCATTTCCTCCCTCTTCAGG
The DNA here is from genome assembly GCA_007922155.1 of Mesoclemmys tuberculata. Taxonomy (NCBI): domain Eukaryota; kingdom Metazoa; phylum Chordata; order Testudines; family Chelidae; genus Mesoclemmys; species Mesoclemmys tuberculata. The sequence goes on along the minus strand of ML675627.1, from coordinate 3,430,229 downwards.
TAGCTGGCTGTCATTAGAAAGACTTCCCCTGTAATGAGGAGAGAAATCATCTGCTCCGGGCTTCTGTGCCAAAATGCACATGGAGGATGTAAAGAACACATGGATAAAGACTCACACAAAGCACATGTAAGTCAAGCAAGCGTCAAACGGTTGTGTGTGTCACACTATCCATGCATAATCTATGGCCACGTACACAGAAACACACGTCTTCACTAGGAAGAAGACTGTATTTTTAACCTGTTAACAAAGCTGTCTTAAAATCCTATTGAAGGCAAGACAGATATAGTTTTAACCCATGTTAACTGGTCAAGGTGAACCCTAGCGAGGAGGATACATAGGGGAGGGATCAGATAAGTTACCAAGATAGACCAGAGGGTGTATTTGAAATCGTCATGCCAGACATCTAAGAAGAGCCAAATTGCTAGAGTCAGGTTTTGACTGCAGCTCACAACCTTAGGGATGTATGCAGTACCTATTACCATTCTGGCCACGCACCTCACTTTTGAATGTATTTAAATCCCCATTTTACAGATAGAAAATGGAGGCAGAAAGAGGCTAAGGCCCAGATCCTCAAAAGTGGGAGTTAGGTACTTAAATTCTTGTGCAAATCTGAGCCTAAATGACTTGCCTGAAGTGTCACAGGGGCAGCATAGGGACTGAACCCAGGTCTTCCATCTCATCAGCCTAATGACTAGGCCACGCTACCCACTCTGTTCCCAGCAATACCTTATATCTGTCTGATTAGGAGACCTCTGTGAATAATTGTATCTGAAAAATGTCTCTGCTTTTTCAAATCACCAGCAAAGAGCTTTGGATTTGCTCGAGTTTGTTACATGAAGTGATTCCCAGAATAGCAGTAGCGCTTGGTCTGCAGCTCGTTGTTGAGAATTCAAAACCCCATCTGTGCTGGACACAAAGGGCTTCTGGGACTGCCCCAACTGGACACAATAGACAACGTAATTCTTAGAATCAGGCTTCTGGGTGGGGGGAACCACATGTTTCCCTGACTATTCTTTGAAATTCACTTAGCAATGTTGCTTCTGTGAACGTTCCAGCCAGGAAACCCATTGGCTAGAAGACTTGCGGGAATCTAACGCAAGACACTTGAGACTCCAGAGGGAGACATTAAAAAACAAAACAAAAAACCCCACCTAGTGCATGTACGCTCCAGTACATATACATCCACTAAGAAAAAACCCTGACACCATCGTGCACAATGGTGCTTTTGTGTAACCCACTGGTGAGCATGCACTACAGGACCAGCTATATCCAAGCCCCAGAGCATATGAGTCTGTTACTAGCCAGGTTACTGTATGTCTGGGTTTTCCAGGACATGGCTCCTTTTTCTGGTCCTCTGATCTCTGTCCAGATGGATTTTTGTCCGTGATTTTGTTATGGCCATCCTTACTTCTGATTCTAAGAATTACGTTGTCTATTGTGACTTCAGAGCTGGGTGGCCAGCCAGCAGGTGCCACTCGCCTGCCGCCCAGCTCTGCAGCAGCAGCACAGAAGTAAGTGTGGTGGAAAGAAACTATATCCCCTCCCCCACGCCAGCTCCCCTCCCTCCCCCTGCCCCTTCAGCTCTCCCTTCCCCCTATGTGGCCATCCTATACACAACTTCTACCATCATCACTCCTGCCCATGCTTGTATCAATAGGTACAGAGCACCCTGACACATGCAGGTGTTTTTCCACCCTGGTGCATGGCCACACACCCTGGCACACCCATACACACACACCCATGCACACACACACCCATGCACACACACACCCATACAGGTATGCCTGCGCACACACGCTCTCCCACCACCCCTTATGGACGCTCCACACACACTCAGTACGTGTGCATGTGCCAGTTCTCTCACCAACACAAAGGCCAGCTCGCTGCCACAGGAGGGGTACCGGTGGCTCAGGCTGTGGTGCTCTTCCCTCTCAGCTAATACTGACGTAACGACCCCGTGGGTCATTAGCGGGCCCTGTGATTCTGAAGGTGTTGGCTTAGGAAGCTGTAAAGTGCAGGCTCCGACCACTGCTGGCGAAATAAACACCTCGTGGCATTTTTTTGCAAGCATGTGGTTGCTTACCCATTTTCTGGCCTAAATCCTAGCTAAGTAATGAGCCCTCTGTGGACCTAACATTCCCTCTGTACTTTCAAAGGAAGGCCTTGTTTTCACTTCCCATCTTCCATGGAAATCCTGTGCAACGTCACTGCTGCAGCACGGTGAGCGAGGGATGTCTGCCATTCGCATCTGACAACGGTGATGAAATTCACTGCTGAAGTCAATGGAACAGCACCTCCTTCTGGCAGCCTTTGGGATGCAAGGGCGTCTCCTTGCTCTGCCTTCCTGACTTGTTGCATTTGCAGCATGTTTAAGATTTACTGGGCTTGGGTTCAGCTGGTGCAAAGGTTAGGTAATAAACCCAGACAGGCTACAGCAGTGGTCGGCAATCTGCGGCCTGTCAGGCTCCTGAGTGCAGCCCATGAGACATTTTGTTAAACGTTGCCTCACACGCCTAAAAGAATCATGCAAGAAGAGCACCGATTTGACCACGTGTCTCATTTTTGGCAATTTTTGTAATTGTCATGTTCCATTATTGTAACGTTAATCAATTTTGTAATTGATATTAATTACATAATCAGCTGATCATTTTTGAATATATGAATGATTAAGCGTTCTCTATAACACGTTATGAAATATTTGGCCTGTATTAAATTTTTTAAGCTTATTCATGGTTAGCGCCCAGGCCTGATTTCAATCTTGCAGCCCACTGAAATAAAGGAGGGCCACTCACTAACCTAGGTTGCCTATCCCTGGCCTACAGGACGGTCCTGCCCTCGTGCACCCCAACGGCACCTTGCTCAGATGCAAATCGACTCCTGCATCAAGAAGGCTCTTTGAACCCCCATACAGCATCTCTGGACCTTTAGAGCCAACACCCCATGTTCTTCTCCAGTCATCGCCTGGGACCCCCATCAGCATTGCTGCAGCTCTCTGCCAGGAAACGCCCCTTTGGGTGGCGCCGTGCTGACCTGTGCGCTCAGAAGAGCTCTGCCTAACCTCTGCCTCCGGACGGTGGGCTGGGAGTTACCCTGCCCAAAGGAAGAAAGAGCATCTCCAAGCTGGGGGGAGCTGGTCACTGGCAAGGAGGGGTGACACAGGTGAGTCTCAGGACGCACGTCGTGAATGGCAGAGGACGCGCTGCGCTGAACCTGGGCAGTTTGTCGGAAGGATTCCTGCTTTTTCTGGGCCACAGTGAAACGCGCTCCCCAAGACATGATTGCCACTACCCCCATGTCATTGTAGGCTGGGGCCTGCATCCCTGAGCTGTCCGAACCGCCCTGAGTTTTACAGCCTCAGGCCCACTCCTGCCATCTCTGCTCTGCCAGCGGAGTCCGACCTGGGGAAGTTTTGCCTGAGTAACGACCAAATGAAAACCGAGCAAAGGGCTTCTGGATTTGGGCCATAAACTGGACTGCAGTTGGCCCGCTCTGATTCCTGGGAAGCCCGTTGGCTTGTCTCAGAGCAGGGACTGTGTGCTGTTATCACTAAGGGCTCATAGGAAGGAAGAGATGTGAACCCCTGCCCTCTCTGCTGCTCCGGTCTGGGAAGCCTGCTGTTAAAGAAGGGATGTCCCTCTAGCGGTGGAACAGAGAAAGTGTGCCTGGGCTGACATGATGGACACGGGATGAATCCTAGGGAGCCGGGTACCGGCAAGGAGACTGGTTATATCAATCCTGGGGTGTCTTGCCTTTCACACAAGGAGATCCACGAAAAAAGCAGGGGAAGGGCTCATTCGCAAGAGGCTGCTAGCTGCCCTGAGGTCTGACTGCCCTAAAGAAGGGGGGTTGCCACTGCTGGTGGCTGGAATTTTTGGTGCTCCTAGGGTGCCTCGTGCAGCTGGCATGCTGAGATCCGGAGGGCGTGCATTGCTGTGGCATCCCCCGGCGTGATGGCCCGGTGGAGGGGAAAGCGCAGCTGCCAGAGCCTTTCCACTCACGAGCATCAAGCCTCTCCCTGAAAAGAAAGCCTGGGCACGGCTGGCAAGCCCATTTCCATCGTCAGAAGCGCCCCAGTCAAAGGAGAGCAAAGGGGCATGATCTATCCAGCTTCCTGACCCTGCCAGCGCACCTCCCTGGGCACCTCGAGAGACAAGGATGCCTCCGTGGCCTCTGTTTTGACCCCTCACTCAGAGCCATCTAGTGCAATGGTAGGGTTTGCACTGTGGGCACTTGTTACCCACGAGCCCGACTGAGACCCAGCAAACTCATTCCAGCTGGCTGGATGCACACGGGCAGTCCATCCGTCAAGGGCTCTGTAGCCCACTGCAAGTCCTCAGAGCTGTCCAGCCCCCTCCCCAGCGCAGGTGAAATCCTGGCCCCACGGAAGTCGATGGGAGTTTTGCCACAGCTTTCAGCGAGGCCTGGATTTCAACCGCAGTTGGGAGAGGCAGAACTAGTTAGCCAGCCTCAAGTTCACAGGACGGTTCAGAATATAAATCTTTCCTGCCCGTCAGCACTGGAATTTTAAAAAAGTCCCTTCGTCACTGGGGTTCCTGGGGTGTCAGTTCTGTCCCCAGTTAAATCCCACTGCCTGGCTTTTCCAGGATTTCCCAAGCAATTCACTCCAATGGCCCAAAAAATTGTCATTCATTTGTAACGATGACTAAACCCTGATGTGACAAACATCCTCCCACTCCCCTTGCGGCTTCCCTCTGAAGCAGCGGAGCTGGAGGTTCTCGTGCAGAGACACGGCACCCAAATGCTAACCGTCCCACTGATTCAGCGCTCCGTCAACCAACCAAGCTGGAAGACAGCTGTTTGCAATTTTGGAGGCAGAGGAGACGTAAATAAAAATGTGCCTTGTGCAAGGCCGGGCAGTTTGTGATAGATAGAGGGGAACGTGACGCTACCATGAGTCCTCAAGGCAGCTTGTCATCTGGCAAAAAGAAGTGCTAGAGGATAAAAATACAGTCCCCCCCGTCTGCCCCCCACACCCCCCCCCACACACACATACACACTCGGCATGTCACTGCTGCAGCTTCTTATGGGATAATGATGGAAAGGGAAGGAACTGGACTTCAGATGGAAAACTATGGCCCTGGCCACCCCCAGCCATTAAAGACCTCAAGACAGATTCCCTCCCCGCACCTCCCACCCCAAGATGAGAGGCCATGGTATTCCCAGTGCTCCAGCCAAACTAGGAAGGCCTTCCTCTGCAGCATGGGGCATGGGTCGCTTGCTGGTGTATTCCCTGCAGCTTGAGGTCTTCAAATCTCACTTTTGAGGATTTCAATAACTCAGTCATGGGTTCGGGGTTGTTATAAATGTGTATGGGTAGGGTTTTGTGGCCTGCCTTGTGCAGGAGGTCAGACTAGATGATCATATTGGTCCCTTCTGATCTATGTTTCTATGTTTCTATGTTTCTATGTAAGGCTAGAATTCAGCGGCCTGGGTTGAATCCAGCACTGGATTTAAGATAGTTATCTGGCCCATCAATGGACTACCTGAGCACTTCACCCTTTTTAATGTATTTATCCTCACATGTTGATTTCAGTGGAAACTGGAAGCCTAGATACCCCTGGGGACGTGGGCTTGAATGACTTAATCAAGGCCACATGTGGCAGAGCAGAGAATTGAACCTAGTAGCCTATCCACTGAACCACTCTTCCTCTCTGCCACTTGGCCTAAACCCCACTTCGACACTTGTTCCCAGCACATTTAGTTGTCTCCAGACACGAGCTGACTAAGAGGAGATATGACAGAGAACTAAAAAATTATGAATGGTGTGGAAAAATAGAGACGACGCACCACTGAAAAAAACGATGAAATGAATAGGCAGCAGGTTTGATACAAACAAAAGGAAGTATTTCTTCACACAACACGCAGCTAACCTGTGGAATTCCTTGCCAGGGGATGGTGTGATGGCCAAGAGTGTAGCTGGGTTGAAAAGAGAACTGGATAAGTTCATGGAGGATACACCCATGAATAGCTATTAGCTGAGAGGGTCAACCCCATGCTCTGGATGTCCCTAAACCTCTGACTGCCAGAAGCTGGGAGCGGAGGATGGGTGGAAGGCCATAGTTGCCCTGTCCTGTACGCTCCCCTCAAAGCTCTGGTGGGCCACTGCTAGAGACAGCAACTCCCACTGCAGCCACTCATTGCTCCTGAATAGCTAGTGCCCCTGGTCCCACTGCCTGCCTCACTCTGGACTGAAGTTCACCTACCTCGTGAGTGTCAAACAGGGCTCCCAAACGGAGTCAGCGGAGGGAGGTGTTATATAGGCCTCAGCGCACCGGAGCCAGCATGACACCTCCCTCCCCACCGGCTACTCCCAGGCCTCGCCCAGGCAGGAGCAGCAGCAGCGGAGTCCAGGAGGAATTGAAGCCCAGGGTCAGAACGGGGGCAGAGGCCGGGGCAGAGCCACAGCCGGAAGTCAGGAATTGGAGCCAAGGACCAGGACCAGGTGACCTGGCATGGCTCAAGGCTGGGAACGAGCAGGTGCAGCAGCCTGGGCGAGAGCTTTGAGCAGCTGCTGGACTGCTGCTGCTGGGCATAGGAGCTGGCCGGCTGACCCTTCGCATGGCTCAGGTGGGGTAGCCAGTCAGGGAGCTGACTGCAAGCCAGCTGCGCTCCTTGGGTCACTCAGAGACTGGCTCTGCTGCGGGCCTTGGTTCCTGACCCTGAAGGAATCAATGGATGCATCTGGGACAGCCCCCATCTTAGCTCAACCAGGGGTTTCCAGCGTGAGCTAAAGAGCCGGGCGCTGTGGCTTGGGTCTCTCACAGACTCATGTACAGAGGAGATGAGTAACACACACTGGCTAGTGGGTTACACTTCTGTCCTGCTCCATGCACCTGGCCAGCTCCAACGCTGACTGGTAGCAGGGTAGAAAAGGTCAAGCTCATGGCCCCAAATCTCTCGGGCTCGTCTGGCAAAGGTGCTAGGGCAAGCAGAACATCCTCCCCGGAAGGGCTGTGCCCAGCCACTGCAGGAAGGTGCAAGGAGTACAGGCTCCCTACATCTGCACTGCCTAGGTACTTACACTACCCATGGTGCCAGGTGTCCGAATGGCCTTCCACTCCAAGCAGACTGGAGCATAACCTGGCCCTTGGTTAGTGCAGAGCCTAACTGCCTTCACCAATGGATCAGGGACCTGACACTTGTGTGAGATATAAAGACACATGCAAAGAGAAGAAAGAAAATGTTCGGGGGGG
>ML675627.1:3393527-3413015 GCA_007922155.1 Mesoclemmys tuberculata | reverse complement strand
ACAGCTTCCTTGTACAGGGTAACAAGCTTTTGGATAGAGGGGAGTGCATGCGGTATATTTTGACTTTAGTATAGTAGATTTAGCTTTTGACACCCTCCCTCATGACCTTCTAATAAACAAACCAGGGAAATATAGCCTAGATGGCATTACCAACCTGGTTGGAAAACCATCCCCGGAGAGTAGTTATCAGTGGTTCACAGTCAAGCTGGAAGTGCATATCGAGTGGGGTCCCACAGGGGTCGATCCTGGGTCAGGTTTTGTTCAATATCTTCATCAATGATTTAGATAATGGCATAGAGAAACTTCCAAAGTTTGAGAACGATGCCAAGCTGGAAGGGGTTACAAGTGCTTTGGAGGACAGGATTAAAATTCAAAATGACATGGACAAACTGGAGAAATGCTCTGAAGTAAATAGGATGCAATTGAATAAGGACAAATGAAAAGTACTCCACTTAGGAAGGATCAATTGCACAAATACAACATGGGAAATGACGGCCTAGGAAGAAGTACTGTGGAAAGGGATCGGAGGTTATAGTGGATCATGAGCTAAATAGGAGTCAGCAGTATAACATTACTGCAAAAACGCAAACATCATTCTGGGATGTATTAGTAGGAATATTGTGAGCAAGACACAGGAAGTAATTCTTCTGCTCTACTCCACGCCGATTAGGCCTCAGTTAGCGTATTGTGTCCAGTTCTGGATCTCACATTTCTGGAAAGATGTGGACAAATTGGAGAAAGTCTAGAGGAGAGCAACAAAAATGATGAAAGGTCTAGAAAACGACCTGTGAGGGAAGATTGAAAAATCTGGTTTTGTTTAGTCTGGAGAAGAGAAGACCGAGGGAGGGACATGGTAACTGTTTTCAAATACATAAAAGGTTGTTACAAGGAGGAGGGTGAAAAATTGTTCTTGCTAACCTCTGAGGACAGGACAAGAAACAAAGGGCTTAAATTGCAGAAAAGCACATTTTGGTTGGACATTAGGAAAAACTTCCTGACTGTCAGGGTAGTTGAGGACTGGAATAAATTGCCTGCTAGTGATAGGCTCAAGGAGCTCATTCTATTTAGCTTAACAAAGAAAAAGTTAATGGGCAACTTGATTACATTTCATCGATACCAACATGGGGAACAAATATTTGATATGGGCTCTTCGGTCCAGCAGACAAAGATATAACATGATCCAATGGATGGAACTTGGAACAGTTTACCGGGGTCGTGTTGGGCTCACCACCAGCGACCATTTTAAAATCAAGGATGGATGTGTTTCTAAAAAACCTGTTCTAGGAATGATTGTGGGGAAGTTCCCTGGCCTGTGTGATATGGGAGGTGAAACTAGGTGATCATGGTGGTCCCTTCCGGCCCTGGAATCTCTGAGTCTACGAAATGCACAGCCCAGCTAGCTAAAGCAGCAGTTTCAAATGTGGCAGGATTCACACAGGCAGAGGTATTGGAGTAGGAGAAAAACTTGGGGCCTCCATTAGTACCAATATTAGAGCGGTGTCCAGTGGCCCCAAGCAGAAACCTGGGCAACTCTGTGAGGTTCTGCACACATACGTAGTGAGAGGCCATCCCTGCTCTGGAGAACTTACAGTCCAAGTAGGTGAGGCCAAGACTGAGGAAGGAAACAGAAGTCAAATATACCTCTCTGTACCTTAAAGCCTTTAAACCAGGATCTGAAGAGACTTCAATAACTCCGTCATAGGTTTTCGGTCCATTACAGGAGTGGGTGAGTGAGGCTCTGTGGCCTGTGTTGTGCAAGAGTGTCAGGCCGTCTCACCCTATCCATGTGGGCACAGAGACTCAAAAGGGCAATTAGCATTCGGGGCAGGGCCCTGGCCTCTCCTGCAGGCCACAGGTGCTTAAGCAGTCTCTAGCCCCAGGCCCTTGGGACCGCAATCAGTCTCTAAGCCCCCGAGGCTTTACAGGCTGGGATGAGGAATGGTGTGGAAAGAGGGATGGGGGACACAGGGCTGCCCAGCTCCACTACATCCCAGCCCAGGGCCCCATCAGTGGGGAGAGCGGCGCAAGAAAGACCCAAGAGCCCAGAGCCGCTGGGGGGCGTCTTTGATTCATCACCTTTTGCGGCTCTCCATGGCCCCACCAAAACAAAACACCCAGCCCGTTGATGTTTTCCAAAGGCGGGTGGGGAAAGACTGGCAGGAAGTGAATAAGGAGTTGGGGGGGCGATTGAGCCAGTGAATGGGGCCTTGTGTTAGAATTCAGGAGACCCGGCTTCCAGTCTCATCCGTGCCACTCCTATGATGCATGGGACTAGGGACTGTGGCAAAGCCAGGCCAGATGGCTACCAAAGGGAACGCCAGGGCCGGTCTGTGGCCCCTAGAATGCGAAAGGCCCTTTTCCCTGCAGGCAGAGGGGAGGTTACTGCAGGCCAATTGGAGATACCTGGACCCAATGAAGGGCTTCTCCAGGTGTACGTAAACCCTGCCTTCACACGAAGGGGAGGAGGGAACAAACCAGTAGGAAGCTGCCAGAAGCTTTGGGACAGCTGGAGGAGAAACTCCCCCTGACTAGGAGACGGTGCTTCTCTGCAGCCAGAGGAGCGGAGAAGCCCCTGGCCCCAGCTGGCAGGAAGGAGCCACAGCCAGGTACCTCCCCGGGCCCTGGGACACATACAGGGGCTGAGACTACCCGCCCGCCCCGGTGGGGCGCGGGACTCTCCTCAGGCCTGAAGTAAGGCTGCACCAAACCCTCTGTGAGGGAGGTGCCGAGGGGAAGGGACAAAGCACTTGTCCAGACTGGGGCCAGAGTTACCTCAGGCCCCACTGATGGAGGAGACTGCCGCCAATAGGTGAGACCCGGGGGGGTTACCACTCCTGTGGCAGTGCCTAACAGTCCCAGGTGTGGGCCAGGGCCCCATGGTTCTCGATGTACAAACACAGAACAAAAAGACAGCCTCTGCCCCGAAGAGCTCCCGCTGAAAGGATCCGTCAAGAGGCAACAGGTAGATACACACAGGGGCCTACAAGGAAACACGGAGACAATTCCCTGTTGACATTTTGTCTGCTAGTCTGCGTAGAGCTTAAGTTCTTTGGAGCCAGGACTGTCCCTCGCCGTATGAGCGCACTGCATACGGAACGCTGGGGCCCTGATCTGTAATACAAATACATAAAATAATACGGGAGTTTGGCTTTCAAGAAAGAGGACGAACCCCCAGCGGCTGAAAGACATTTCCTCTTTGAGCACAAAGGAAGACAGACATGGCGGGGCATGCCAGGCGGCTGGCGGTAATAAGTGGAGAGAGTCTATAAAAAAATCCCCTGGCCTGTAGAGGAGTTTATCATAGAACCATTGGGTTAGAAGGGATGAAAGGGTCATTTAGTCTAACCCCCTGCCAAGATGCAGGATTTGTTGTGTCTAAACCATCCACTCTTGTAACTGTGTGCATCTGATCTTGGGAACCACTCTCCAGAGTTTCCTCTCATTCATATCCTTCAGTATGTTATACCCAAGGAAATGCTTTCCCTCTCCAGAAATCCCTCTGTTAGAAAAAGTCCCAGGAAGTGACCTTACCATCCCAGCTGTTGAGAAAGATGCACTTGATAAGCTGACTCACAGGCTTCCTTTAAATGAAAGGAAGGAGGGCGGTGAGTGCACAATACTGGGGTCAAAAGGACAAGGATCCTTTCTCAGTGCAGGACTTGGGGTGGTCATAAGACCTCTCATTTCCTTTCACAGCCTTAGAGTTCACACTGAATTGCGCAAGAGCAAACTTAAATCATGTTCGGGTTTTTTTGTTGGTTTCTTTTTGCCCATTGAGTTCATTAAAACCAGATCCTCTGCATCCAGAGTACTTCTAACTCTTGATTCTGTCAACTGTGGCTGCTTGGAGACAAAATAATATCTTTAATTGGACCAGCTTCTATCAGTGAAAGAGGCAAGTTTTCGAGATTACACAGACCTCTTCTTCGGGTCTAGGTAAGTTCAAAAGCTTGTCCTTTCACCAACAGAAGTTGGTCCAATAAAAGGATTACCTCACCCGCCTTGTCTCTCTAATATCTTGGGACCAACATGGCTACACCACCGCTGCAAATGAGCAGATGCTGAGGACAGAGTAGTTACAAACCCAGTGATGTGGTGAAGCATTTAATAGGTCTGCATTCTGATAGACGTCCTGCAACAAGAGTGGGTTGAACTATCCCTTACAGAAAACACTTCTCACAAGTGTTACCCCTTGTCAACAATCCTTTTTGTGCACGTGAATTATTGGCAAGCACTTATCCAATAGTTTGGACCCCTAAGGGCTCATGTTGACTATACACTCACTAGTCATTGTCTGCACAGTGTTGTTTGAGTAAGTTGCCTCTCATTATCCGCACAAAATCCCTTTTCAGCTGTTCCTATTGCCCTGTGTTCCTTACACCATTTGTTCTTATATCTATCCCTCCCTCCCTCTGTGTTTCTAGATCTAGCTCACCTACAGACAAAAGTTTTACTGGTTTAACGACACCTATATAGCTACGTTTGTACCATTCCCCTGAATATGGAAGGCGTTATACTGGTAATAAAGGGTCTTATATCAGAATAGCTATCCTCATATGGGAATATGCTGATTATATCAATTATTCCTGTGGCACATTTCCCCCAGAAGTCTTCATCATGTGTTTGAAATACAAATAATCAATCTATTGAGTTGGCAACCACTGTCCTAGTTAGTTCTAGTATCTGAGACATTTCCACTCCACCAGAAGCTGCAAGAGATGTTTGTTCTGTTTTTATTTAATTTTTTCATTCATGATTTAGAAGCAAGGGGTGGAGGGTGGGGTGAAGCCCAGTAATGAAATTCACAGACAATTTGGCCAATAGCAACGAGGGCAAAAAAATACGGTCTACTGAGATCAAAAACAGGAGCAGGAAATAACTCAATGATATCTTCCACTTGGAAAAATGAAAGCTAACACGTCTGAAGAATTATCTGAAGCAGCTATTCATCATAGAGCAGTAACCTGGAAAGCAGTAATTCTGAAAGCAATTTAGCAAAGGTAGTTGACAGCAAATTTGACAGGAATTTGCAATGTAATATGTCATCCAAAAAATCCCAATGCATCTTCAGTGGCACTACATCATAGAGTAGAGTAGTAATAATTAGGACTGGTTGAAAAATTGCCATCTGTTTTCACAGAAATGGGTTTCCAACCATTTTTTTGTACCCACTTTCCCCAGAAAATGGAGCTTTCATCCAAAAACTCACAGCCCAATTTGTTCATAAATTTCTAGATTTTAAAGACAGATGGGGCAATTAGATTATCTAGTCTGACCTCCTGTATAAAACAGGCTGTAGAACTTCATCCATTTACCCCTGTATTGAGCTCAGTAACTTGTGTTTGGCTAGTGTATCTTCCAAGCATGGTGATTGTGGGTGAAATCCTGACACTATCAAAATCAATAGAAGTTTGGCAATTGACCCCAAATGTCCAAATTCTCTATATTTAGCTCTTTACATCTTTCCTCCAGCCCACTGATTGTTTATGTTTCTCTTTTTGAAGTCGCTGCAGATTTTGCCTTTTCCGGGGGTTGAATGGGTGTGGAGGATGGGGAGGGGTATACTGGCTAGAAGTGAATGCAGTATTCCAGATGTGGTTCTACCACAGCTGTATATGGAGAAATTATTAGTGGAAGTCAAATATAAAAATGTCAGCCAAAAGCACCCCTCATGTTTTCAGCAAAATTTTAATCAGAAAATAGCAACTTTTCATCAAAAAGTTAAGACAAAAAATTTTCATCCAAACCCCAAAAGGAAGTGGTGGATTCTCCTTTGCAATGCATTGGCTTTGTACCGGCTATGGTGACAAGGCACATTCATTCAAGTCTAGAGTTACACTGCTAGAAAGGCCGACATAACAGAGAATGTGGGGTAGTGCAAAGCTCATCTCCAGAGACTGCCGATGATGCAGGAATCCCTGAAATTCTCCAGCCTGTACAGGTGTGTCTAGGATGGTCCTACCTCAGCACAAGGGCTGGACTTGTTATTTCTTGAGTCCCTTCCAGACCTACATTTCAATGCTTCTATGACTTCTGTTATAATAACTGGACCTACAAATTTACCTTAATTGGGAATTCAACTGTGGGAAAGTTTATGAAATGTTCCACCCACATGTCACTGGGTTTGGTAGAATTTGATTTTCATTGTTCTATAATTTCAAAAGATAATATTGATATTTATTTTTAAGCTTTTTTTAGATTATTGATTTAAATTTTCACAGCTGCATGAAATTGTTGAGTTTATGCAGTTTCCTCCATTTTTATCAGTTTAAATTTTCACATCTGTGTGAAATTAATGGGGAAGGTATCAAACAGTGGGGGAGCGGGGTCAGACAATTATTTAATAGATGTATTCGTAATAATAGTAATAGTAGATGTAGAGATTCAGAAAATTAAAGCTTAATGACCATTAAAGCACAAATTGTCAACATCACATGTCAAAATACACTAAGTAAATATCCTTAAATCAAATTCGAATAAGGACTCAAGCCACATTTTTCATACTTTGCCTGTCTGGACCTTTCAATTATGGATGGGAAAACATTTTTTGTTGGTTTGAGTGTGTGCATGAAATGGACATTTACTGACAAAAATCTAATCCTTCTGGGCCTATATCTAACAATAAATGTTGATTGGAAAAGGTACAAAAGGGAGCCAGGAACACTGAATTATTCTAAACAGAAAGGGATTTGCTGATATAAGCCAAGGACTGTGTTGAGACCATCCTGGTAAACAAGAAAAATGTGGCACCAGAAGTTAACGGACTAACCTTGGCATGTTGGAAGATAGGCCGTATGGGCCAATGCATAGCCAGAGGATGAACTACCCTGCCCATCTGTCCTCTTTCAGGGCCCTTAAAAAGACTTAAGGCTTTTAAGACTTTTAAAGTCATCGCCTACACCAGCAGAGAATGCAGCTGGACACTAAGATCTTGCTCTGTCTTCCCTTCCTTGTGTGTTTCTTTCTGCACACCCCCCACTCCACCCCCATTTTTCCTCCTCTCCTATCTCTCTCGGCTTTCCATTTGACCCTGAGGTCAACTGTACAATGATACAAGATGGCCCATCCAGCTCTGCCTGATAGAGACCAGTAAAGGAGAGGGACCAGATCAAGCTGATCCCAGACCCCAGATTGAGAGATGAGCCACAGGCAACTGCTGACATGGCTGACCTGCCAACTCAGAGCAAACACCTGGGACTGACGTGCCGTCTAGAATCCCGAGAAAATCAGCCAAAGCTGTATTTCTCCCACCTTTACTCTCCTGGCCCTTCTCCCCCTCGGTCTGTCTGTCTAAAGTAGGCAAAGTGACCATCCCTCACGTCTCAGATCTGAGCAACAAAACTAACCTTCTCTTCCCCATCAAGAAGAGTTGTCCAACAAATAAGAAACTTTAACTGATACCCTCTCTTTCAAAAGGGAGTCTGATTGGTTTTGGAGAGGATCATTTCATTTCCATTTTAAATTGCTTTATAACTTGTTTTACCCCTTATGTATCCTAAGCAATACATTTCCAAACTTCGACATGAAGTTGTTAGTGTGTTTGCCCTGGAATGAAGCAAACTGAGGTCTTTGTATACCAAACTTTGAACCTTGTTCATCAGACCGTCTAGTCCACCTAAACTAATACAACACAGGCCTTAGGACTTCCCTGCATTAATTCCTGTTTGTACTAGAGCATCTCCTTTTTTTCAAGAAAATCCAATCTTGATTAAAAAAAGAAAAAAGTTATTCAAACAGTTCTGTGGCAAAGTCAAAAAAATTTTGTCAAAACATTTTTGATATATATACCTTTCTGACTACTATGAGAAATTTCCACTTTTGCTGAAAAAGTTCTGGTTTTATTCAGTTGAAAGCCAGAATTTTAGTGTAAAAAGAAGGGGTGGGGGGATCCAGTTTTTCAGTACCATTTTTCAAGTTTTAGGTTTTGAAAACCAAAAGTTTTGACTGAAAACAAAACAAAAAATTGCACCAAAAGTAAATTGTCAAATACTGAACAGTTTTGGGTCTGGACTGTTTTTTTCATTTAAAAAAGGGGCTAAAAATCATGGGTAATTAAAAACAAAATCAATTTCAGAAAGCAAATCCTTGCAAAAAAAAAATAACTGACATTTTCCAACCAGCTCTACCTGAGTCCCAATCCAGCGCTTGAACTCCAAAGCCATCTAAGACCTAGCACGAATAAGAATAAAGATTTCCCTCCTATACATTATATGCCACCTCTGGCTAGAGTCCTGCATTCGGTGCAGTCTTTGGAATAAAGCAGAGAAGTGCAAATCTGCCTTTTTTCTGCGCGTCTCTGATCCCAACCCCCACTCCATGCACACAGAAGGAAAGTAAA
This sequence comes from Mesoclemmys tuberculata, assembly GCA_007922155.1. Classification (NCBI taxonomy): domain Eukaryota; kingdom Metazoa; phylum Chordata; order Testudines; family Chelidae; genus Mesoclemmys; species Mesoclemmys tuberculata. The sequence goes on along the minus strand of ML675627.1, from coordinate 3,404,677 downwards.
TAAAGTTAGAACTCTGGCCACTGCCAAAAAATTCCACAGTTCATGAGTTGTTGCAACTGTATTCGTCAGTGAAAAAAAATGCCTTGGAAACCTCACTTGGATGGTGATGAGGGGGAGATTGAGGGAGGGGGGGAAGAGAGTGCATATGTGCGGTCAAGGCCAGGGCAGAAGTTCATGCAGTTGGTTTGCGAAAATGTGTTTTGTTTGTTCTGGATTAAGCTGTGGAGTCTTAAAAGAAAACATGTTTTAGTAAGCTAATTTCAAATCAGGAGGGAAAAGCGCAAGGTCACAGGCAGAGCAAATTAGCATCTGGATGTCAGCGCAATGAAAGGAGGATTCAGCAGAGGGGGAAAGGGGAAAGGGGAAAGCCGAATGGGCCCCATCATACGGTCAGCAATAAATAAATATCAATCAATCAATCCAAGCAGCTCACGCAAAGCGCCCCCATTAGCAACAGCTACTGGGAGGAAGTGCAAAAGTGGGTTGGTTTTAAAATAAGCCGGCTCCCTCAGTGGAGGCCGGTTGGGATGCTGACAAAGCTGTTGTTAGGAAGGCAATCAGTTCGCACTTGGGCTATCAGTTAACACACCACAGAGGATGCAGGCAGCGGCTGCTGGTACTTTGGATGCAGCCACTTGGGGAACCAAGGCCGGTTCCAGTCAAAGAGGCTTGCCTCAGATGTGGAGCCTGATGTAGGCTGGGACAGCAAATATCTGCTTCCCTTTCATTTTTTCATGGTGTTCCCCGAGAAGAGAGGGTTGGAAATCATTCCCCTCAGCTAGAATTTGCCTGAACACATCAAAAAGCACAAATGTAACATGCACATGGCATGGGATACCCCTGGTCTCCCTTCGGATGGAAATATGGCCGTTGTTCAAAGCCTGCTGTTTCCCTTCAAGAGGCTGAGACAGCTCAGCTGTAGATAAAGGGAGAATATCTGTTTGCATTCAGAATCCTCCCTGTAATTGCACTGAGTGCAAGCCAGCAAAGGAATGGCTTGGACGCTGACCATAATTGATGTTGATTTCCGAGAGGCTGATACTGTCCTTGGTGATGTAAAAGCCAAATACCAATACTTCGGGAAACGGAGAGCTGAAGGGATCAACCCTGCCTGGCTGGAATCAATGGGAGTTTAGGCACTGTCTGTAACGGGAACAGAGTCAGATGTTTCTTGGAAATTCTGATCCCGATCCTCTGCTGTGTTCACTAGTCAATGCAAAGGACCTGGCTGCAGCTCCCTTGTTCATCAGGCCTGACACTGTGGGAGTTTAGAGCTGCAGCATTCCTTATGGGGCCGGCCACCAGCTGAGAGAAGCAAGGGTGAAGTAACATTTTGGCCTTGCCCTCATTTGCCTTCTCCTAAACCTGGAGGCAGAAAAGAGGGGTAGCAGAGGAACAAATAGCGCCAGCAGAGGACTCCTCCAGGCCACAGATGAGCTTGGATAGAGGCATTTTCAGCCTCTTTATGCCCCCCAAGTAGCACAAGTTAGCAGATCAGGCTAGAGGATTATTGATTATCATTCATTTCAATCATGGACCCACTGTGCTAGACCAATACAAGCACAGTATAGTGGGCCTGTTGTGTTCCTCTTGTGTATTTCATGTGCCTTCTCCCAGATTTATTTTTTTCAAAATGAACAATTTCCAGAGCTCTGCAGGCAGATACATACATTTGTCTTGTAGCAAAAACTCATGAAACAGTGTCAGGGAAAACTGATTTTTTATTTTAATTAACTTGTCACAAAACCAGCAAAACACATGAGCCACTCCTTTTTTAGCTGTAAAGAAGTTAGTGCAACTTGCATCTGTGATGGGGAACATGGCTCAGTTTCAGTTCAAGACCTCGGAGGACCACCCGGATGTCAAATCACACCTCAGCTGTAGATCTATATATATTCGATGAATTTAGGAACATGGGAATTGCCAGACTAGGTCAGATCCAAGGTCCAACTAGCGCAGTATCCTGGCTCCAACAATGGCTGGCACTATCAGCTCCTGAGGAAGATGCAAGAAATCCTTCAGTTATAGAATAACGTGCCCACAGGGAATGTTTCCTCCTGACCCCCATTAATTAGAGATCAGCTTCTGCCCTGTAGCAGGAGAGTTAATATGAAATGCTTGACTATATTTTAAATCCTTAACTCTCATATTTCTGCTATTGTCAATCCAAATGGTCAGTGTCAAAGGGACAATTAAATATGTTCAGACCACATGACACTGTTAGAGCAACATGAGATACAAGCCATGTATCCTTTTCCCCTGTCACAGACACCGAAATTTCTCATCCACTGTCCTCCTCTATCCCCTCCACATTCCCCATCCCATCTTCTGATCTCCTTCGCATCCACTCTCTTCCCCTCTCTTAGTCTTCTCCTGAACCTCTCTCTCTCCTCTGGCTCTTTCTTTTCATAATATGAGCATGCTTTAGTCTCTGCCACCTTAGCAAAACCCACCCCCGGGGACTCACTTGCCTCTCCAAGTACAGCCCCTCCTTCTTTTCTCCCTTTCAGCTCTCAGCTCACTGAATGCACTGTTAACAATCACTGTCTGGAGTTCCTCGCCCCCAATTCTGTCCTAAACTCTCTCCAGTCTGGCTTCTGTCCCTGGCCCTCAACTGACACAGCTCTCACCAAAGTCACTAATGGCCACGGCCCAGCCAAGGATCGGAACTAGCACGCCATGCTCATCAGCCTGGACAAGTCAGCCACTTGCAGCTCTTTCAGCCATGCTCTTCTTCTTCTTGAGATCGTGTCCTCTCTTGGCTTCAGTGACTGCCCTCTCCTGGTTCTTTCAGCACGGCCTTCTCAGGATCCTCCTCAATCCCCCTCTCCAATTTTCTGTGGTGATTCCACGGGGCTGTCCTGGGTCCTTTTCTCTTCCCCTGCACACTTTATTTCTGGGTCATCTCATCCACGCACACAAACTCAACTAACGTCTCTAGGCTGATGACTCACAAATCTACCACCTCTCTCCTCCAGACCCGTCTCCTTCTGTCTAAACTAAAATCTCAGCCTGTCTCTCTGACATCTCCTGGATGTCTCAAACTCGACATGGCTAAAACAGAGCTCTTGATTTCTCCCACCCTTTGGCCAATCCCTCCATCCTGCCTCCTTTCTCAATCACTGGATGACAACACGATCCTCCGACCTGTCACTCAGGGCTGTAACCTGGTGCAGCCTTCAGCTTGGACCTCCCTCTGTGTCCTCACACCCAGCTTCTGTCTAAATCCTGCAGAATCTTTCTGCATAGCATCTCTGAAATATGGCCTTTCTTATCCATCCAGACAGCTAACCCTCTCGTACGGGCTGTCGCCTCACATCTTGATTGCTGCAGTATCCTTTCCTTTGACCTTCACCGGTGCAATCTTGTCTGGGTGACACCCATTCCAAACGCTGCTGCCAAGATCATTATCCTAGCCCACTGCTTTGACCCTGTCACACTCTTTTGCACCCCTCCCCTTCTCCGTCATACCAAATGTAATCTGCTTGTCTTCACATTCAAGGACCTTCTTAGCCCTATCTATCCTCTAGCAGTCATTATCCAGAGGTTGACTCCTGCCTCTGATTGGGCCATGATGCCAGCTTCCAACACCCACTTGGTACAGTTTCAAACAAGCACCTTCATCCTTTCCCGCATACTGCCCCTCACGCATGGGAGGTGCTTCCCATCAACATCCAAAGAGCTATCTCCATTGTCCTCCTTCAAATCTCTCCTTTGCTGCGAGGCCTACAAAAAAACACCAAAGTGACAATGGTTAGGCTGCTCATGTGCTGAAACCACAGCTGATCCTGCTGCACAACATTTCCTTGTATTCCCCATCTGTCTGTCTGCCTCTGTTGACTGGTCTTACACTTAGCTTGTAAGCGCTTTTGGGCAGGGACTGTCTTTTTGTTCTGTGTTTGTGCAGCACCTAGCACATCAGGGTCCTGCTCCATGGAATTCCCTTCTTCCCCCAGACCACAGCCTTGGGGGGGAGAGGATGTTGGATGGTTTCTAGGGCACCTGGAGGTGCAGAAATATCATCCCCAGATCCGTGGGTTGCTAGGGGGAGGGAGGGCCCACATGGGTCCCATCTTTCCCCATGCTCTCACTGTTGCAGTTTGTGAAATGATGTCAGCCCCACGGGCATGCCTGTCTATGGTGGCTGTACTGCACATCGAGTGCCTCCTATGTCCACAAGATATGCAGCCAGGACAGGAATAGCTTTCCATTCCCTGAGAGCCATAAAATGCAGAGGTGAGCTGGAGAATGGGGGAGAAACGCAGAACAGCTCTTCAGTGGGTGTAAATCAGCATAACTCCGGTGAGTTCAAGGTAGCGATGACAGCTGACTCCAGCTGGGGTCTGGCCTGTTGATTCCAGTTGAGCTACACTGATGTACACCGGCTAGGGACCAGGCTGACCATTTTAAAGGGATCTGAGTTTTTGGTCTTGGTTGAACCCCAAAATCAAAACAGGTGAATGGTTCAATTCAGGCTGAGTTTGGGGCACAGGTTCAAATCTCTCATTTTATTCGAACCCCGTTTGTCCCCCGGGATGTGAATAGCTCAGCTCACATGGTGCGTCCCACCTGTGAGCTTGAAGCTTGCTATTATTCCTGTCTTGTCAGTGTGCCAGGTGCTTCCCGGGTTACTGGGAAGTCAAGGCTCTTGCCCAGAAAAACTTACTACCCAAGGGCCAAATTCTGTCCCTCTCCTCTGAATGAATAGTATCCCACGCCCCAAGTAATATCCAGCTCTTGTTCAGAAATTTCCATCTGCCTCTAATCTGTGTCTAAAGAGACCAGATATAATCAAGGGACCAAATAGCTAACCTATTACTCCTGCCGATGAGCTGTTATTCACATGAGTAGGTCTGAGGCCAGCAGCTGCTCACCAGAGAGAGTAAGGGCTTCAGAATCCGGACAGAGGAAGGGACAATGGAAACTCCGAAATATGATGGAATGGGGAAGTTAATCTTGCATTCTATGATTGCCACTGGGCCTGATTTTCCTTGGGTGTCCATTTGCACTAATGCAAAGCGAGTGGGAAATTCTACCCTTTGATGGGGTTGCATGTGACACCTCCTTTGCATGGGTACCAACGACAGCGCAACAGGCAGGGAAACGGAGAATTGGGTCTATAACGTTTAACGCATCTTTGAAAAAATTGATTCACATCTTTCCAGTGAACGAAAAGGTTTGGTGGTGGGCAGCCTAGGTTTTATTGGAGGCGACCTTGGGGGGAAAATACTCCACCCCTGTGTTTTCTACAGGTCAAAATGGACTGAAGCCAGGATCTCTGAACACTGTGCAGGAGAGAGCTGCTCTGGAAACAAAATATGTTCCTAAACTATCCATGAACGTGGTGACTCTAGTTCTGGATCATTACCCCGAGAGCTGGCAGCCAACCACTCTTTGGCTTCTGAAGGAATTTCCACAGAAAGGCCAGGGAGAATTGAACGATAGTAGCCAAGACTCAGGACATGCTTAACCAAGAATGGATTAGTAACTGCTAGTGGCCGTGCTCACCAGCAACTTGATGGGAGGGAAATCCCCGCAGTGACAGAACCTGTTTGGGGAGGCTGTTGAGGGGGGAAGAAAAGGGACAGAATGGAAACTTAAAGAGGTTGAGATTCATTCACTTTTTGGTTGGAGAAAAAAGGGGGAAAGGGGAAGGAAAAAAAAAAACCAAGAAAACCCAAGAACTGGCCCAAATTCAGCTATTCTGAAGGGTGCTAACACCCAGGAGCTGAATTTGCCATAGATGAATTTCAGCCCTGAATTCTTTTCCAGAAGTTTCCCAGGGTAAGTAGAACCAGGCCAAGACATTTGGCTATAAATCTGTGCGTCAGCAGCCTGGGAGCGAAAAGGAAAAGGAAAAACAAATCGTGTAATGAAAGAGGGATGAGCTCAACGCCTGGAGGAGAGGCGCTTGGAGCCGGAGCCATGGAGTGGGGGGGAGCTGCAGCGTACAGCGTCGAGAACGTACAGAGCACACAGTGGGCGAGCCGGCAGGATGATCAATGGGGGTCAAGCATTAATGGTACTGTCTGGAAGGAACTGTTGAGGGAGTAGCCCATGGGTCATACTGACTTGGACGCATGCCACGTGCATGTTATGAGACGGAACGTGTCTCCTGACTGAACTCTCACAATCTTGGGGTTTGGGGCTTTTTTTTTTTTTTAATACAACAGAATCTCTGTTCGCGCAGAGGGGAAATAATGGATGAGCTCTCAAGCTGCAGTTGTGGACGCGCTTTTGGATTCCGGGGGTGTTTTCTTGGGGAATGATTGATGGCTTCTTTCAAGACACTGGGAACCGAAACCTCTTGTGGGCTGCACAAATCCCGGGGCCGTTAAGCAGGCAGGATCGAGTCTCACCCTGTACAGGTGCGGTTACGACTACAGATAACCAGCAAAAAAAACCCCCACCACTATTGCTCCTGCTCGGAGATTAGGACCTTTCATGTCTCAGCGGCCAATGTGGTTTAGATCAGTCTGATGGGCTTTTAAAGAGACCATTTCGTCTTGCTTTAAGTACTTAGATCCTTGTCCTGAGGTTCTTCCAGCTAAGCAAAATCAGGCTGCGTGAGCAGTCATATGGAATGTGTCCAAGAAACAGCGGTGTGTCACAGGAAGCTGTATGGGTGATCCAGGACGGGGCTCCCTAGCCTTTGGATCAATGCACGACCAAGTGCCTCAAAGTGCCGTTTAGGAAATGCTGCTCAGCTGAAGAAGTGATGTAAAACTGACGCCCCTATATCTCAGGGTTATTAAAGCGTGCCCGGCCCTTTTCACAAGTATGCTGCTATTTGTCCCACTGTCCTGTCTCATTTGAGGCGTTATATCTGGTCCACCGAAAATTTCCCCCTGCAATTTCAAATGGATGCAGAACAGTTCATTTCACTGCCCCATGCTCTTGTGCAGTCACGGAATGTGCGGTTAGACAGCGGCTGTTTTCCACCCCAGAGGTGGCTGCCTTTCCATGGTGGGTGAAGTGATCCCTTGCCTATGTAGTTTGTAAAGCGCATTGGAATTTCATGGAGCCTTCAGGTTGCACAGGAGCCCAAATGCATTTTTGTCTTTTCCTGAGATTGTCTTGCCTCACTGAGCCACTTGTGGAGCAGAAACAATACGAAATCCAGTCCACGGGGGGTTGTTTCCACCATCCATGAACTGCCACAAAGACCGGACCGCAAGTTAATTTGGTCCCAGAACTGGGTCCCAGAAGCATTAAAAAAACATGAAAAGTGTAAAGGCAAATAATGCCACACCCCTGCCCCATTGGGCATGTTATCAGTTTAGGACCCCAAAACAGATTCAAGATTCACTTGGAGATTTGGAGATAGGTGTGTTTGGGTTCTTATTTTTCACACTTTGACTCACCAGCTGCATAACAAGTGTCATTCACCAGCTGTTCACAGATAGGTGAGAGAGGCCAGGGGGCCCAGTGGGTAAAATTAGGGCCCCCACATGGAGGGGAAAGGGTACACTTTACCAGGGCCCGGAGTCCCTGGGGGGCCCAGCCCAGGCTGCAACCCCCATTCCCACAAGAAAAAAAATTTAATGGCTCATGAGATTGTATGTACGAGATGAGGGATTGTGGTATGTGTGTGGGAGGGGGCCCGTGTTACAAGTTTGTATTGGGCCCAAAAAATTATGCTTAGGCCCTGGGTAGACCACTGCCAACAATTCAAAGGACTTGGGTTCTTGTCCCGTCTGGGACTCTTGCTTTAGCTTCTCATTGTTTGTCTGTTTCAGTTGTAAGCTCTATGGGACAGGGAGCGTGTCTTACTATGTGAGTGTACAGCGCCTGGCACAATGGGCCCTGATTTCAGTCACAGCCTCTAGGGGCTATTGTATTAGTTAACATTCATAATTTTTAAGGCTATTATGGGACCATCACAATCATTTAGTCAGACCTTCAGCATAGCATCCAGCCCCTACCTTCTGTTGACTCTACAGCATATGTTTTAGAAAAGACTGTCAGCTATGGAGGATGCACCATGTCCCTAGGTGAACTGTTCCAATGACTAATCGCACTTACTTAAAAATTTGCATCTTATTTCTCGTCTGAATTTATTCGCTTGTAACAACACCTACCTCTTATACCGCACTTTTCACCCCTAGATCTGAAAGCACTTTACGAAGGAGACGAGTACCATGATCCCCATTTTACACATGGGGAAACTGAGGCACAGAGCAAGCAGTGACTTGCCCAAGGTCACCCAGCAGGCTAGTGTCAGAGCTAGGAATAGAATATGGGTTTCCTGCATCCCACGCCAGTGCTCTAACCACTATGCCACACTTCAGCCTCCATCTATTGGATGCTGTTTTGACTTTTTCAGCTTATTCTTCATCTTTACTTTGTGGTTTCCTTCCCCGTGCTGCTGACAAGTGGAATGCTAGTCCCTTTCAGTGATATGGATAAGAGACTGTTGAAACCTTTGTTTCTCAGCCTCCTCCCCTACAAATTTTAGTGGGTCTCAAAATAATGATAAAAGAAACCAACATCCGAATCCCTTCTCTCCCACTCCTGATTTTGGTCCAGACTCTCTCTGGCAGGGATCAGTCCTCATTCATTTTCTTCTGAGGTTGCAACTCGTTCAAGGACAAATCATGTATTGTTTGAGCTAAAGGACACAGGCCCACTGCTTCCTTGTCCACCGCCTCCCAAATTAATTTCTGTGTCCGGGTAACAGGCTCTGCTTGCCACACCGAGTGGTATCAATGGGATTGCTGGGGGTCAAACAAGAGCAGAACTTGGCCTGTCAGCTCATTTGGATCAAGGCCCAGTTACCTCCAAGGCTGAACTTTAATTATGAATCCCTGTACCAACTGCACTCCTCTGGGACCACAGAGATCACAAAGCCCAGAGCCATGCCAGGCGGCCACGCATTTCCTCTCAAGGGGATCTGGCTACGGACCAACCTACCAAGGAGATGAGTCAAATTCAGAATCTGACTGACTTTAAGAAACACAGCAAAGCCTTCTTCTTTGAGAGAGTCTTCCCACCATAAATCATGCTCACCATACAGACACCCTCTTCTAGCCTCAAACTTCTACCACCATCCGCCCCCAAAAATGTACCCACACCTATCCACCCCACCCAAAGAAAACTCCTACCCGTGCAAAACTTTGACCTGCAGAGGGAGAAGCGGCAGAGGTTTTCTGAAGCCCACCAGGATTTTGCTATTGATTTTACATGGAAGATGCCCAGATACTACAGTGGTGGACAGCAAGATAAACCCTAACATTGATATGTGCCATGCTATAGACAGAGCTGCCTTCCCCAATCCACCTGGCCCAGGGAGAGCTCCATTTATTGGCTCATGAGACATGAAAACTCAGTCAGCTATGTACAAGAGACCCAATGACCTGTGAACACAACTTACTTTGCGTGCTGTTGAGTTTGTCCAGGGCCGATGCCGGTGGTGTACACATCCATACAGACCAGGATTCCACCCCCACATCAGATTTCACTTTACATGTCAGCTAGAAGTGAAATAAATCACAGCTCAGAGACCTCTGCTGGCATCCACCCTAGCAAACAGGAGACTTCTCGGCGACTCTAATGGAAGCGCAGACTTTCTCCGGTAACTGGCTAACGGGCCACAGGAGAAATGCATCAGCCAACAGTCACACGTGTGCAGCTCAGGTGCATGAACAGCTCAAAAGCACCCTTGGACGGTGTATCGCTTACACAGCACTGGGGTGGGCGCTCCCTTCCCAGGCACTGCACAAAGTAGTGTGAACGGCAGACTTACAGACAGCTACGCAATGCAAGAGCGGAAGAATGGTTTGTGTGAGAGGCATGAGGCTACAAACTAGGGGCATTTGGTTCAATTCCTCTCTCTATTCCAGACACTCTCTCTGACTGTGGTCAACTTAATGCTTATATGCCTCAGTTTCCCCATCAGTGTAATGGGGTGATGGCCCCTTCTACCTCTTGTCTATTGTGATTGTAAGCTCTTTGGGGACTGTTTCTTACTACATGTACAGCACCCAGCACAAGGGGAGCCTGATCTCTGCTGGTGCTTCCAGGCATCCCCATGCTATAAATAATAGTAAAATTAGGGCCTGGGTCTATTCCTAATGAAGTCAAGGGGGAGTCTTGTTTTGACTGCATTGGGTGTTGGACCAGACCCTTAATAAGGGATAGCTCAGGCGATGGGCCAGAAAGCATTTCCGAGGCAGATCCCCAGCTCTAACGCAGTGCAGGCCTGTGGTTTGTGCGCGATGGCATCCGTGTGGGTGTTATAGCAGCACGGCACCTTTTGCTCGGAGGCTGCAAGTGGCTAACGCTGACAGGAGGATAGGGTCAACGGCGACAACCGGTGGGAAAAACAGGAGTCAACAACGGATGGTCCTGAGCAAAATCCGGCCTGCAGCAGAAGAGAATGTACAGCAAGCCAGGGGTAATGAATTGAGAGGCACTGCCGTGGCTAGAGCCCAGAGCTGGCACCCAAGAGATGGGGTGGGGGAAGGGTGTCTATTTGCAACATTGCTGCTCAGTTTTGTTAGTTCCTCTGGCTTTGTCTCGTCTGCCTAGACTAAGATTGTCACTTCAGGGACTGCCTTTTTCTCTGCCCGGCCCAACAGAGTCCCAGTCTCGGGTGGGGTATCTGCTTATTACTGTCATACAAGGGAAAGCAGAACACTGCTCTTCTAGAGAGGCCCCGCTGCTTTCCAGACATTGACCCTCGGCTGATCCCCCTGAGGCAGGCGAGCAGTGCAACGGTCTGTGCCCTCAAGGCTGTAGCTATGCTGTGCCCTGCAGCAGCTCAAAATTCCCAGCCGCAGCGGGGACCGAGTTCAAATCCTTCCTACTCTGAAAGCAAAGGCCCCCGAACACTACAACTGAAGGAGAATCTCTGTAAGCTGTATACGGCCTAAGAAACACAGTAGAGCAGTTCGGATTCCACCCCACAGAGGGCACGGGTGACACGCACCTACCAGTTCATGGCAGTATTATCACCCGTTTGCTTGTGCGATTGTTGAATCGAGTCTCCTCTCACGTACACTGGTGTAGATCAGGAGAACCTCGACTTAAATCAATGGCGTTACTGCTGTAAAGCCAGGTAACTCCACTGATTTAAATGGAGTCGCTCCTGACTTACACCACTGTGAGTCCACAATCAGGCCCTCTGCAGTGGCTGTGAACAGGACTCA